>JAOEHX010016944.1:0-16812 GCA_025448015.1 Bolborhynchus lineola | reverse complement strand
CCAAGGATGGAGCATTTACCAGCTTTTTGGGCAACCTGTTCCAGTGCCTCACCACCCTCACAGTAAAAACTTCTTCCTTATATCTAACCTGAACTTACACTGTTTAAGTTAAAACCCATTAACCCTTGTCCTGTCTCTACAGTCCCTGATGAACATCTTAATATCAAAAATGGCACATTGGTCTGAAAAATAGGTCTTTGGATACCTCTCGGATCTGTTCAAAACATATGTATCTGCATTATAAAAGCCTTGTTTTGGAATTCCTAGATTTTTAAATGGCTAGATTATCCTCACACTGTTTTGGTTTTTTGTGGGACAGTTCGGTTTATGCTTAGAAGAGCTAAAAAATGCACCTACACCGCCACCTCGTGGTATCGTTTTTGTATCGACTGAACTGCTGGAACAAGCACCATATCAAAGGGAAATTTCCTCTTCTTTTCGTATGCTGCTCTTACTTACTGGACACGTAAAAGTTGTTTTAAAAGGCCAGTATCAATGAGCAGAAATCATGGTCATACTGGGACAAGTTCTTGCTGCTAATAGGAAGGAAGCATCTGTGTAAGAAGCTCTCCATCACCCTTCATAGTTTAAAACACACTTCCACCTGTAGCTTGTAAGAACACCACATGTATTTTTCACTCAGGTCTTATAAGTAACCATTATTCATTTACAATTAGAGTTATATCAGGAAGTCATAAAAAGGATAAGACCTTGTGTAATTCTCTGTTTACCAGAATTTCATGTTACCAAGATGGATAATGTTGAAGGAACCACCCATAGAAGTTAAAAAAGCAAGATATCACAACACAGGGACAAAACTTTGCAGCATGAACATGTGCAGCAAAACTACAGTTGGGATTAAGCCCAAAGTTTTGTAAATATGCTCTGATGCCTCTTCTGAACTGTCAGTTTGATATATTTAACAAACATGTGATGTCTTCCACACTTTCACCTGGACCTACTCTATCTTCCTTCAAGTTAATTTCCCTAACTCTTTTCCCTTACACTAAATCCCCCAAATAGCTCTTAGAAAGTATTTCTGCATTCTTAAGACTATGAAGATTCTACAGCACTTTCTTCAGACAGTATTACTTTATTTTCCCCAGCAGGAAGACTACTGAATTCCAAAATCCTGAATGTCACAAGAGAGGCTATTTGGGGATTGTCTGCCCCAAAACACAAACAAGCCAACCTTTGTCCATCATGTATGGGGCAAAGATTAATGGACAAAGGGGGCTGAGAGACCAACAGTAGGATGAAACATATTTTACATGAGTGAAAACTGCAACAAACGATGAGGACCACCTGAGTTATGGTAGGACTACTGAGAGACCACTATTATGCCCAGTTCAGACCATAAATACCAGTTACTCCTGGAAAAGCAAAAAGAAAGTAGATGTTGGTAATCTGATAATTCAAGTATGTATCATAACAAGTAACTTCCATGATATAGTATTTTAAAAATTATTATTAATTTACAAATTAGTATTATCAGAGAGGGTGGTGAGGCACTGGAACAGGTTGCCCAAAGAGCTGGTAAATGCTCCATCCTTGGCAGTGTTCAAGGCCAGGCTAGACAGAATCTTGGGTGACATGGTCTAGCATGAGGAGTCCCTGCCCACAGCAGGGGGGTTGGAATTAGATGATCTTAAGGCCCTTTCCAACCCAAACCATTCTGTGATTCTACAATTCCACAAAGATACATTGAAACTTCCATAAAATTCTGTTCACTTCAGCATGGTAGACTTCAGAATTAGACAAACAGCATCAGATTTGCTAACTGAAAGTAGAACACAGTCTGACAAGGGTTTTACAGTCAGAGCTGAATGCAATAATAAAGTTACCATCATCCTTATGACATACAGGACCACATGCTTGGAGAGGCGCTCAATTCCCAGTCGCAAAACCCAGCTGGTTTTTATCGCAGTCATGCATTTAAAAAACAAAACTAAACCCCCCCAAACCCCAGGTAGTTCTCCATCCACAAGTGGCTAGATGAACAAGGAACTTCAATGTGTTAATTTCTTTCATAGCTCCTCGTCTAAGCTGAAGCCTGCATTAGCAAGAAGTGCCATTCTATCAAGAATATGCTGTATTTTTATCCTGCAAGTATAAGATCAGCTATCTCTGTATCAGTCTTTACCAATGTATAACATGCTTTAGTAGCCTACTCAAATAAGATTTTAGCAAATAATTTCTACTTCAAACACAGAACTTGGCATGACAGAAGTAAGGCTGGCAAAGAGCTGTTTCCTGGATATGATACAACATATATTGGATACTTGCCCATAAAATAACTAGCAAGCACAACATGCCTGTAGGGTACTCATGCAAAATGTTGTCATGAACTAATTTTATTTCTATGACATAAATTATATAAATATATGTTGTCACATGTGGTATTTTCTCATTGTGTTATCAAAAATAAAATTACATTAAGCCTGTTCCAGAGACTGGAATAATGAAATCATAAAGCATTATACTATTATTTTTGTCACAGTGTTTTTAGAAAAATCAGTATCTACCACAGGAAGAATGTCTGGATTAACTTTCTCAGAAAACCAAGATCCTCTCAGGCTAAATCCAGGGACAAATAGCCTTATCCTGCTAGCTTATCCTGACAGCTGACCAAGTATCAACTGTACCTCACTAACTGGGCTGAAAGTAAATTAGAACTATGCAATGCTACTGTGAAAAGTGTTGCAATGAAAAGAACTCAAAGAAAAATGAAACCTGTTCTCAGAATTCAGTTAAACTCAGAAAAATTCTATCTTGAATTTAGCTCAGACAAGTTGGAAGACCTTCAGAATTCATCACATGCTGTGTGTATAAATACGTACAGTGCTTCTTAATGTATTTCTTAGGAAGTATATGACTGGAATCTTTCAAACCTTGGCCACAGACATAAGCTTAAATCCATGAATGAAATATCAGGGGTACGTGACATGCCTAACAAAAAAAAAAAAAAAAAATAATCCCAAAACAAAAACCACACAGAACCAGAAGCACCACCAAACCACAGTGCTTTGTTACTATGCAAATTCTGCAGATCCTGCAGTTAAAAATCACAATACAGCAGAACACCATGAGAAAACATTTCTAAATGTCTAATTACAGGTAAAGTCCTTGACAGCTATACTTAATCACTTCTCTTGAAAACTGATTTTAAATGAAGACAATTTTTCTTCTTAGAGATAATGAAATTACTTAATACCTGTTTTGTCCAGTACAATAACTGTTTTTAGTGTTAGATCTCCCTATCTCAGTGAGCATGTATAATTCTACAGAATACTGCAGAAACCACTGTGCAAGTATCACTCAGGGAGATAGGCTAATTTAACACAAATCATCAGCATTTATTAGGAAAAAGATAATCTGATCTGGAGATGACTATATATTACATATAAATATAACTGCCTTTCTTAAATGTTAAATTACTTTAACTATTTAACTGCAGGTACATTCTGTTTAGTGCAATCTATTACCTCATCACTCATTTGCTAATAGGAGTAGACTTGCCTCTTACTTTAAAAAGCCTATAGGTGAAACTGTTCTATACATACTAATGCCAAACATCTTAGAGGTTTTGATTTGGATCTCCCAGGATCTAAAAAAAAAAAAAAAAAAAAAAATCAATCTCTACAAAAACTAAAGCAACAGGACAGATTCACCAAAATTGACTCCACTGCGGATTCCAAATAGTTTTTGAGTGTTCAAATATCAAATTAATGATGATGCATTAAATAGCAGGAACCATACTTTCTGGCTTCAACTTAGATTTATCGACTTTATCAATTTCACTGTAAAGAATTAGAACCAAAGGAATATTTTGCAACAAGTAATTAACTCTCTTGGTTCTATAATACTGTCTACTCACTCAGGTAACATGCTGCATGAATTGGAATATGTCTGCATCTTAAACAATGAATCATTTGCAGAACATCTCCAAGGACTCTGCTATGATAAGAGACTGTCTTCAAGTTTATCAAAGCTTGCTTGGGTTTGGAGAATAAAATTTTTTTTTTTCAGAGAATGCACTTTTCTGTAGATGCCTGCAAAAATGTACTTAATGTTAAAAGGTAGCTGAAAAGTTTCATGTTCCTACTTTTATTTTCAAATATTTTTGTCAAACTATAAATTGGAATGCTGATATTCTGTAATGAATGCAAGCAGAAGACTCTGTCCTTCAAAAGTCTTCCTGCTTCTTGAGGTTTTAGAAGGAAAACAAGAAAAAAAAAACCAATAAGCCAGAAAGTAAAACCAAATGGTACCCTCCAAGATTTTGACTAAACCACTTCCAATTCAAAGACTGCTTCTCTACCTTCATGCAATTTTTCTTTTTTTTATTCCTCATTCACTTATGCAGAGACAACAACATAGTGGGTTTTCCATGGAAGAAATCTACCCTTACACAAAAACTTAAAAAATTAGCAGTTCTATCTAGGTTACTACACTGCCCTTCTTCCAAAGACGTTTAAGTCAAGAAGTAACATCCAAGAATAATGCCACCAGTTATGATAGGTCTTCCTTTTTCCTACTTTTAAAACTATTTCAGGACATCATTAACGCTTTCCTTCAATTCAGAACAGATTTGAATTGCTGTGCTGAGCAAACAGTGACAGTCGACTGCAAAGGAATCCCACAAGACAAAGTCCAAACTGTCTTGCTTGTACTCAGAACAGAGAGAGGCTACTCAGAGGCTGGATGAACAACAGCTTTTGTTATGCAGTTTCAGTGGTCTCAAAATTGCAGACAGAAACATATGGGTAGCATATCAGCACTAAGAATGGCAGGTCTGCAAATGTACAGCATCCTCCTGATGGCCATTATTATTCTATAAGCCCAGTTTTCATACATAAAAATCTGAAAATCTATTTTTATTGCCTTAGAGCTGGACATCAGAAATCACTTCAATATTTTAGATCTATTGATTCAGTATGTCTGAAAAGACCACAGCTCCATGCTTTCTTATGCATCCTCAATAAGGACTTTATATTAGTTCACAATTCCTCTGCATCATTTAAACATCTAACTTCTGGGGATTTTGCACCCCTTTTCCTCACAGTATACTTGCATAATTTCTCACAGATTCTTGGGAACTCATAGAGCTTTTCTGCATGTGTATCAAGATGAGAAAAGCCGCTTACATTATTATTTTTTTTCAGTAAAAGTAGGATCTATTCTGAAAAGTTGTAGACACCATGACAGCTAAGTATTTCTGGCCTGCTTTAGGGCCTTGACTTTGCATTTATTTATATACGTATCTCAGAAAAATTCCTGCTTTCTACATGTTACTTATATTAATGACACAATGGCGCACAATTCTTTCTGTGCTATATGCTAAGACACTGAATGGTTCTTAAGGATGCAGAGATCAGGGACCTTCTTTAAAAGATTTATTTTTAAAGCATTCCTCCTGAAAGTTATGATTTTGTTGTGCTCAGGTCCATAAATACAGCTCAAGCCTCCGAATTCTCCTAAATCTGAATTGACAGTGGTTCTCATTTAAAGAGGAATTACATGGTTTATTCAGAGACTCAGAGATTACTGCACAAGACAGCATTGCCACAGGCTTAAATGGTGCTGTATCAGGTCTTACAAGTGAAGTCATTACTGCCTTCTCTGTGACCTCTAAATTCATATTATTTTACTGGCAGTTTTCTCACAAAAGCCTCATTTTTGCACATTACAGAATGTTTACAACGTTCAAAGCATTCATTAATGTAGTAATTAAGTATATCCTAAGATATTGATTTTAGAGACTATTTAAAAGACATAAAATCACAGCATTTTATGCTCAACACTTATTTAAAGTGCTTATCAAAGACAAAAGTTTTTATAGCCTGATTATCATTCTCCTACATTATTCTTTCTACATATGCAAATCTACTCATATCCTTTTCAGTGCAGCTTGAAATAACACAAAGAGCTGTGAATGGAAAAACAATAGACATCACAGTAGTATTTATTCTGAATCACAATCAACACCCCTGAAACAAGCTTTTCCTTTGGCCCCCTCTGTCCTTGCTGATGAATGTTGGTTATAGTTTCTGCAAGTGGCCAAAAAATGTATCACAGGGAACACTTGCACATCTGTATCCCTGAAAGAAATCATAAACATGCTCACTATCTTGCTAATGCTCTTCCTTTGAGCCAAAGATATTTTCATGCAGTAGTGATACATGCATCAAACAAAGACTAAAAAACTAAAACTAAACTAAAAAAAAAAAATAAAAATAAAATTGCATTAAGGACTGTGTGTGAGACTCTAAAGAAAATCCAACTAGCCATTTCCCCAAATAAGGGGACTTTTAATTAATATACTCTAAATACCATTCACTTACTGCACAATGAATGACCTGACAAAGACATCTTTTCACATAATAAAAGAAAGAGTCAAACTTGTGAGTATTGGTACTTAAATAACCTTATAAACTTGTGCAAGACTGACATGGCCATAAAAACTCTGTTCATCACTAATAAATCACTCATTTTAATAGCACTATCATAAATTGAAATGATAACAGTTACTGTCTAGATTTACAATGATGTAACTGAGGTCAGCACTTGGATCCATATGTTTTAGTGCACAGTTATTTCTATGCATACTTAGAACTTCGGAAGCATATAGAAATAATGAGGCTGCAAACAAAGGAAAGTTCTATTTATAAAATGTCTGTATGTCCCGTGGACAAAGCATCTGCCCACAAACAGAGAAATGGGTCTCCATGGCAAATCTAGTTTGAACTTAATATTTAAAGGCATATATTCAGGAGGGGGAAAGGAAGTGTGCAGTATAACAAGAGCAGCAGTTTCACAGCCACCACCAAACTGACTTTCACTACTGTCCCACTCTGTGTCTGTACAGGCAAATGGCCACTACATTGCACAACGAAGAAAGAAATGTGGTTTCAAGAGGTCTATGGAACAGAAAACAGAGGACTCTGTAGCTCACCTCTGGAAGAAAAACGAAGCAGTCATCTTGAACACAGATAGACCAATTCAATCAGCACCACAAATTACAATGTGCCTTTGAACATGCACCAGAATGCTATTGTTTAATTTGGCTGAAAGAATCCTCTGTGACTATTTGCTGGAATGCTGCATTTCACTTCATGTGAATAAGGGTAAGGGGATAGAGAAAGGGAAGGTGACCAAAGTGTTTTTTCTGTCTGTACTCTGTGTTAGGAAATGGTGAACTCTATGCTGCTGACGGAGACAGTCCAATCACATGTCCCTCAAAAAGCTTCTAAAAAGATCCTTATGTCTACGTAGGCAGAACTTAAAAGCAATTCGTCAATTTGGTTTCATTTAAGTGCTCATTTTTAACTTAATAGAATCATGCTGGTATGCCACTGAGACGATCCTTTTATGATGAGTTTGCTGTCCAGCTACATTATTACAACCAAGAAATGGAGATAAAGATCACAATGAAGCACATAATTGTTTTCATTATCTCAAATTGGAGATTGTTAACCTTGTGTTGATACATCTATATTCTTTTTTGTATTCACAAAGTACAAAAGGCAACAAAGCCAGGATCTAAGAACACTTTTGAAAGGAAAGGAATGCATATAAAATAATAATCCAGATATCATATACCTGGAATTTGGTTGAGGAGAAAAAAAAATGGTGAGATATGAAATCCAGATATCATAGTATCTGGAATCCTTATTTTTGTAACAAAATCAAAATTTCTCTGCACCTTGCTTAAAGCCATCTTGCCCAGAAGTTTCTTCACACATCTAGAAAAATCTCTGTAAACACAACTCTCATGTGTGGAGATGTCAGAGAACAGCAAGCGTCAAACACACTTGTGAAGAAAGACAAATGCGATTTCTTTTGCTCTTAAGTCACAATGACACAGGGTCATGATATTTTTAATTGATTCTGTATGTACCACACCTCAGATTCAAAATACTCATAAAATAGTTTTGCCAACTGGTATTTCCACCTTTCTTTACAAAATGCATTTTTTTATATAGATAAACAAACCCATGAGCTCCTAGCTCTTCAATTCTGCACTCACCAAGCTGACATGCGCCCTTCCAGAGAGTCTCCAGGAACAAACTTTAGAAGGAGGCCCTAGATTAGTAATGGAAGCATTTCAATTTGCCTTTTTAATGGCAATCATTTTATGTTGTTTAGCACATTTAGTAGGATTTAAAGATGAATCTAATATAGTCACAAACTCTCAGGAAAAGCCTGTGAGGTTGAGGAGAAAAAAAAATGGTGAGATATGAATACATAGTCATTGCCAACAGATCTTGCGCAAGCACTGCATGAGCAGGTGAAAAAAAAATCTAGTGACTGTGAAGACCTTGATGACAGCTCTGGGTCTGCTTCCCTTATTCAACTGTTTCCACTTATATTCACTTCTGCATCTGTTACATATTTAGGGTGTTTTTATCACTAGCTTTGGATCCATTGAAGCAGGTGAGCATATGTTCAAAAGACAACTGAAAAAAGAGAAGTTAAAAAGAAAAAATGAAATGGTTCAGAGAAAAGTAGATTAAGCAAATACGCTCTCTGAAAATAAAGGCATCCACATTTTAATTGGGCTTATGCCATTTGAATGGAGACAAAATGAATAAACCAATTTAATTTAAAGTAAACCAGGGGACAGTAATTTGATGCAAATAATCTCTCTTGGCAAAGACTGCCTAAGAGGGATAACAGCAAATACACACACATACTGCATGCAAATATCTATCATACAATAATCTTCCTTAAGCAGCTTTCCCCCCATCTTACCATCCTTCTACTTTAAGCTATTATTTAGAACTCACTTTATAATCGTACCTGTTTTCCTCTGTATTTATGTGTTGATAGAGGTCCCAAGTCAGGAAAGCACCTGGTACGCACTTGGGATCCAAGTGCGTAGTGGTTGGGAGAAAGTTAATTCCCCATAAAATGCCTTTCCTGAACAGGAATTCTTTGGCCAAGGGTGATGAATCTATGCTTTTGTTTCCAAGCTGCTCATCAAGAGAAAAGAAAAAAAGAAAAAAAGTAACGTGCAGACTTGTCTCCAAAGTATTGCTTATCTTACCAAAGTACTTCTTACCTTTTAGGTGATATGCAAAGGGTTTGTTTGGGTTGTTTTTTTTCTTTTTATAGACAACCTTATTTTAATACCTTAATTGCTGGTTGGGACAACATGCAGCCTTATGTTTGGGGCTATATGCAAAAGTATTAAGATAATTTATAACAATTAATTTCCTTTGTACTGTTGAGAGTACTTAATTCTAACAGGAACTGTGAAAGGCTCCACAGTCCAATGAATTACAATTTCACGTCTAAAAAGTTTAGTGGTGCCGCAGAACTGCTTAAGCACTTGATCGGCTTTTCCCTCAAAGGAATACAAAAGAATCCAAACATCTGTATTAAGGCACAGTTACATGACATACTGTCTTGTCTTCAGTCAGCAAAGCCAGTTATAAGATGTTCCCATGCCTTTCCTCCCTGACCCCAGGGAAGAGAACATTTCATGACTTAATTTAATCAGTGAAAACAATTCAGTTCTTGAAAGATACATGTATAATAAACATATATGCCAAGAAGAGCAAGGCAAACAGCAGGAAATGTTTTTTCTCTGAAAATATTTTATAGAAGTCTGCAACTCTGCAAATTAGGCCAATGATCATCATTTTGTTCAAACTACAGTTACAGTGTAAAATTAAAAGTACAAACCATGACAAAATGACAGGATATATATGAAATTAATTTGCCACTAACTGCATGTGAACCTCACAAGAAGTACTAGATTTCATTTCATTTCTTGTCATATATTTGACAAATTTTCAGATACCTTTGGAGTGTTAAATTGGTCAGATTTTACAAAAGCAACAGTTTGCCAACTGTTGAGGGGCAGCTAAAATATTCATACTATTGAAAGACATTCAGTCCATGGGACCATATTACTATTTCACCCCAAAGACCTAGTCTTACTGTAGTGCTTACCAAGACAGACTTAACCTGACAAAAATTAACTCTCCCCTAATCACAAGACTTTACTTTTTGCTGTAACATATTTTCTGAAACCTATACTCTTAACTTCTTGACAACTGCTCTGCCCAGTACATCTATTATAATCTTACATGTTCTAAATCTAGGCCAAATGACCAGATAAAAAAGCATTATAAAAGACTTATATTTAGCACAAAATTAATTATTCTGCAATCCAGCATTCAATATTTACATTAAAAAAAAAAAAAGTGTGGAATCATCCATAAGCATTACAACATAATCCTCAAATGTGATAGTTGAACAATCAGAAAAGAACAGAAAAAGGCATAGTGGGGAAAAAAAAATCCCACACAGTGTGCATAAACTGCAAACAAAACACCAACAAAAATCAAAAACAAAACAAAACAAACAAACAAAAAAAAAAAAAAAACACAAAAAAAAAACACTTCTCAGGTGACCAAATAAAGCTTTTCAGTAGGTTTTGAATCATTGCTCAAAAAGGGGTAAAAAAGAGCACTGAGGGTTTTTTGTTTTTTGGTTTTTTTTTTAATATAACAGTACCCAAAGACATATCACTGAAGATATATTTTTTACAATCCTTTTGTAAAGAAGACTTAAAACATTTATAAGCTCCTTAAAGAGAGCTAATGTCACATTGGCTACAAAAGGTACCTGCTCACAGTACAAACTAGACTAAGTGGAGTAAAGGATATAGGAAGGGGAGACAGAGTGTATAAATTAGTCTTGGGAATTCAGGCAGTAGAAAAGTATGGTCTATTTAGAGACAGATTGTCAACTCCTGTCTGTTCACTCCAGCACTTGAAGAAATTTCTTTTTCTCCAGAACATATTTAGGGAGGCAGACAAAAATAATGCAATGTTATTATAAAAATAAGTTAAAAATGCAATACATAATTTTCATGTGTTTTGTAGTGATTTTTACCCTAGTTTTATGCTCTTCAAGAAAGCTACAAAACCAACTTCTGCTGAAAGTATTAACAGATTTTGTTTGTGCCTTTTTTGAAACCATAATTCATCACCTGAATTTATATAAGCAAACCATTTCACGCAGCTGTAGAAATACTGGAAACACTTGTTGCTTTCAAGATCCTGAAGGTATTTTAAAAAAACTATACCTCAAAATCCCATCTCATAGAGAAAATAGCTTGGATAGAAAAGACTGCCCCACAATATACTTGTTTCTCATTCAGGAAGGAACCCATCTTTCTTAGTCAAAGTGTCCAAATACATGAACAGACACCTCAAAATGGTGCTGTTATGACTAAATCTTCAACATTCTGCTGCATGGAAAGACTAGCATTATATTCTTAACAGATGTAGTGTTGGAATGGTTCTATACTTTTCAGAGAAATTGCGCAGTATGATTTATAATCCTAACTCAAGTGAAACGATACTGAATGGAGTGCTGTCAGTGATGAACGACAATTTGTGATCACTGAAATTTAGTGAAGAAAGTAAAAGATGGCATCATTGCACTATCTTAAACCTTGAAAAAGCAGTCGGGAGTGCTGAAACCTGACCAAATTTCTATAACTAGTGGCCTTCCACTATCTACTTCAAGCAAGGGAATTACAGTGTAGATTATGGAGCCTGAGGCCACACACAGTGCAATTTTCTTCATCTCTGAAGAAGAATTTAAACATCATTACAGGTTTGCACATTTTTTTTCCAATTGATATAGCATTACTATACAAAAGCACCCGAAGTCAGATATTTTAAAATTCTTGCAACTTGAAACCTAGATTTCTGATACACTGGACATGAATCTCTGCTGCAATAAAAAGCAAAGCACAAAGTAACTTTCAGTAAGAAAGAGAATTTCAAATCTTTAAGAAACAAAACAGTTTCCAAGTGGGGTATATAATCTGTGAGGATTTAAAATCTGCACATAATTATTCCAGTGTAATCAACTTTCAAAAGTACCCCAGGTTTTCATTTTCAATACCAGTACAACAGAAAATAAAGAAGCAAGCCTGTTTGCATTAATATAATGTCCCTCAAATGCCTTAAGACTTCAGTGATTTTTTTTTTCAAAAGGAGAAAAATAATTTCCTTCATTGAAAATAAAACATTCTTTTTCACTCCCCTTCACATTTTAACATTAATATTGCGGTTTTGAAGTTCTAGTCAGCATTGCATTAACTGCTGCTCTAACAGGTGTTAATGCAGTTCCTGCCTTTCCTCTGAAGAGCTATAAAAACAAAGTGCTTTCAGAATTTAGGCAAGGATATAAATCTTGACTCCAGGTGTTTCTGAATCACTTCCCATAATCTGAAATAAACTAATCTTGACCAATTCCAAATAAAGTCTGAATGCAGCATCGGTTTGTTCTAAGTTAAACTACCTTAAAGAATGAGTACGTAAAAGAAACCAAAACTTATTGACATATTTAATTCCTGGAAGGCATGTTAAATGAACTTCGAAACCAGATTTCAAAATCCAGCTGTAAGTAGGGTACTCAAAAGTGATAGATGAGGGCTAAACACCCCCCAAATCTCACACTTAGTTTTAAGTATTACAGTAAGCAAGCAAAATTTCCACCCTGAAGTAACAATTTAGTTTAATTTAGAGATTGCAGTTTTCTTCCAATTTAAGTCAATAGCTACCCTGTGGTTACCATGTATCAGCAAAACATGTCTAGTGAGCATATAAAACAGCTCAGCATAACAAATATAAGCAATTAACTTTCAAACATCAGTCCTGAGTATACAGTGCAAAACTTCTTCTCTGCCAACCCTAATGCAAATGCTCCCAAAGCCCTGTACCCACTAATAATGTTTCTACTTTCTATGAGGTTCTGAATGTCTCCCCTATCCTCCCATCCCATCCCCCCCACACTGGAAAATTCTCCCTCATTATCTTGACAGACAGCTTTGATTAGCAAGCAACTCAGTCATTCATATTATGTTCTATGTTTCAATTCCAGGAAGGTAAAGGTTCAGTGATAAACTTCAAGTTTACTTAATTAGAAGAAAAATTAACTTAAATGCTCTACAGACATCATGCTAAGCCTGAATAATGCCCATATACTGTTCACGCCAGCCAAGACATTCCTTGACTAGAGATTGTTTCCTTTATAAATCTATAAACATGTACATCTCTCTTTATATCTACCTCAGAAAAATGGATGGGTAACGGAGATTTCCACTAGAAATGCTGAGAGTTTAATATTTGGAACCAGCAAAATATCCACTATTAGGTAACTCACTGAATGAAAATATCCCAGTTACTTTTAGAGTGATTATTTTTTTGACCATTCTGATTTAGTTTCAATAAGCACTTAATAACATTTACTTTAGTAAAACTAACAATTCTTTAAATTTTTCTTTTTTTTTTTTAAGTATTTGAAAAAAAAGCAACAATAATTTGGACTTTTTTCCTTTAAATTATATGGAATATTGTTAACATTTTATCTGTCAATGCGCTTCTGTCAGTTACCACTGGTTCCGCATATTTAGCCCACTGAGTTCCAAGTGTAGAGTTAAAGTCATTTAATCATCCAAATTTTCTTATGGTATTTCAGATTTTTATATCAGCTCAGGTTTCCTACCTTTAGCAAATTGACTGGTACAGATACACATACACGAATAGGCAGCTCTTTCTAGAGTTTCCTCTTCATTCACAGTTCTGAAAATTAGTCAGCAAGATTGAGATCTGCTCAATAACAGGTATCTGCTTGATACCTGTTGGTCACATGATTCAATCACAGGCTTGCACCACAATGTGAATGTCTTTCAAATCTATAGTAAATATGTTCTCAAGAACATAATGAGAGTAGCACTAAATATTAAAACGAGAAAACATGCTGGAGTATTGTGCATCAGTAATTTGGCTATTACAAGCCTGATTATTTTTATGAAGAGAAAAACGAGGAGGAGAAATGACAGAAGAATTTTGTGGGTATGTTTCTTATTGAGTTTATTTAGATTGTACCTTAGAATAGGTAACAAAATTACATTAACATGTTTATCAGAGCCAGTTTGGGGTCTTCTATCTATTGTGTATTTAGCAATGGATTTACACACCCCGTGGCAATTTCCAGAAGTGGAACATATTCAGTGAGAAAAATATTTTATGTTGTGAAGTAACATTTTTCTATTGATTAAAATATAACTTTATTAGCATGTGTGAGAAAGATGACAAAGCTTACATGTTACTGAACTTGGTTATTCTGCATCAGCAAAGATATACCTGCAGCATCTACAGGAACAGCCATTCAAAGAAGTTTGCAGGACATGTCACTATTATGAACTATTTTCTTCTCTGAATATAAGAGAGATTTATTTCCTAATGACATAAAAGCTACTGTAAGTCAGTAAACACCAGCAAATTTCGAAAAGGTCACTGCTGAAGTGAGGGTTGGCATAGTTCAAGCTACTTTATCAATAGCAGAACACTGCAAAGCCCCTCAGCACACAGAAGCACACTTTAAATATCACGTAGCTTTCAAGCATAAAAGACATACAGAAAGCCTAATTAAAATCACAAAGAAGCCAAAAGTCTGAATAAAATCCACAGAGGTTTTTGAAGCACTTCCAGGGTTTGTAAAAAAGAAAAACAAACCCAAAACAAAACATAAACCAAAACCACAATAAAATCGAATTTAAAAAAAAAAAAAAAAACAAAACAAAACACACAGAGAAACAAACAACAAAACAAAAAAAAGACCCACCCAAACCACCTGATATATCTGTGTGCTTCAGGCTTTTACCAGAGTCATATTTACATATGATAAGGAGGGCTAAGGTAACCTAAAACAATGCCTGGAGATATGAAAAAAAATTAAATAAATTAATGGGTTAGAGACATTGGAATAAAAAATATTAAAAAAGTTAATTTACCTACACACAGTAAATCAGCATTCTTAGGGTCACCTCTCCCTCATGCTCTCAGAAGCAAGAACATGGCCCTCCTGTAGCCAACTTGCCCTCAAACATGGAAGTAACATTTTAGTGTGGATACACATTAAAGAATTCCTGGAATGGTCAGGTGTTACTCAGCGCTATACAAGATTTTTCACACCAACGAACCACTCTCCACCTACAAAAACTTTCTATACTTTCTTGAGGAAGGTGACAGCTTTATAAATGACAGCTGACTCTGATTCTAGTTTCATTAGGGTTTCTATCTACAAGGCTGAGAAACTAAGGACCCTGGTTGTTTATATTCACTTTCCAAAAAATATCCTGTTCAGCAGTTTCTACATGGCATTTGAAAGAAAGAATCAGGGATACTAACAGGAAAGACACAAAAGAGAAAACACAAGAGGCCTGCAACATAAGAAATCTGTAAAAGTCAAATTTGAACAGTAAAATGAACAGCAATGTAAGTAAGTAAATAAATAAATAAATAAAAATCTTCAGCTTCAGCCACAGCTTCAACCATTAGGTATTTATATTTAAGCTTCCAAACAGTAAATTAATTTAAAAGTGGGGGTGGTGGGGTGTGTGAGAGACCCAAAAGATCCCAAAGACACTGTTTTCTGGGGGATGTGGATCCCCCACCACATCCCAAGACAACAATTAGGTTCAGGTTACGTACAGTAGAATAGTAGTAATTATAAGATGCTGTCATGCACTGTAAACAATTGATAATGGTCTTCTTATATTTTTTCCAAGTAAATTAACTATCCCATCTCTTGTCAGTTAAACTGTCTACTGAAGTGACAATAATTATCCATTGCTCTGTTAAGAACAGCCTTTCACTTTCCTCCTTTTACCTCATTTGGAAATGCAAGGTAAAATCTCAGTTTTTCTTAGCTCTTGACTTTCAGATCACCTTGAGCTTTGAAAAACCTCTGGAAGCATCCAAGTACCTAGAAGGAAAGTGAACCTAAAGGAAAAAAAACCAGCCCTTTGATAAGAGGTTGTAATAGCATGTACACACATTAAAAGAAAACAGAGGAAGAAGCCACGGGGAATTCTACGAATAAATAGTGTAATGCTTACCATTTTAGAAAAAGAAGTGGGCTCTACTGCCTTGCTACAGGACAGGGACACGGAAAGGAGATCAGAAGGCTTCTGCTTAGCTTGGGAATTATGAAATACCACATTGCTTTACAAGTATAAAAACTAGTACAGCATTTTTAGCAGTTTTAAAGAAAGACCTGATGCATTTGGATGCAGAGTATTTTAAGAATCTGAAGATAAATAACAAAGCTGTCTAAGGCAAAGTTAAACAGACTGCATAAATTATGTTAGACAGATTACTTCTAGGAAATTATATTGTCACAAACATGACCTACCTATACATCAAAGAAGTGCTGAAGCCTCATGTAAGCAGAAGCAGTTTGGACCAGCTGTCCTTCATTATGGGTTTCCAGCTTAGCTGAGGGTTAGACCCTCAAGTCTCTGCTGACAGATGTTTTGAGTAATACTTTATTTGGTTGCTTTTGCAAGAAAGGGCTGAAATTGCTGACAGGAATCTTAACAGTAACTTGAATTTGCAATGGTACCTGTTTCTCACAGGTCATCTGATGCAATTTTATCTATGTAAGTAAGTAGCTCTGAGTCTTCCTCAATTTCATGAGTAGCCTTAAGGTCTCACGCAGACAATTTATTAAAGCTTACTACCAGACAGAAGGCCTCAAAAACCCAAAAGAAAGAGGATAAAATGTATAAAGTCTTTCTACTGAACAGACGCCACTGTCAAGTGATCTGAGTAGTTACTTTAAAGGTGTTTATCTTTTTAATCAGGGTCTAAATGCAAAATCATTGCCCCTAAATTGAAGTTGCTATTAAGTACCAAACAGCAAGTTACGTTACACCACTCACAGTATGAAATTAAGTTCCTTTTGAAGGGTGCTGCACTCAGTTTAAAGTTGTGG
>JAOEHX010016942.1:0-13613 GCA_025448015.1 Bolborhynchus lineola | reverse complement strand
CCAGGACAGAGCTACACTTCCAGTCACTGAGTGTTGTGTAATCAAAGATAAATGGGAATCTTGGTTATAAAGCTTAAAAACCCTCAGGATGGAAAGCTTGTTGAACATAATACTGTCTAATTTCTCCTCTGTCAGCTGTAAAATTCATCTCATTAAAGCAAAAAAAAAAAAAAAAAAAAGGGCAAAAGTTTCTGAAAGGTATGTTTGCTTTCAAACTGTTTTGCTGTTCCTTTTCAGATGTCTTTGGAGACATGGCCTGTGTTATAATACGACTTCCCTTAAACACTGGAAGCTTAGCTTTTTGCAAGAAAATTTGCGCAAACATTCTGCTCGTAATCCAAACAGAGGGGTTATGAACTGAACCTTCAAACAGAAACTTGCAAGATTTGGCTGCTTAGCTCAGTAGCACCAATAGGGTATGCCAACTATCACACACTGTAATTAATTGTTGTAAAAGGAGGTCTTTCAGGCAGAATACCCACTATATATATAGCTTGTCTGCTTTTTTTAACCAAATAAGGTAACAGGGCATTTCACTGTTTATAATAGCAACACAAAATGCGATGTTTCAAACTGTTACAAAAACACATTTCAACTTTTCCTGCCCATTCCCAAGTTTCTTCAACTCCTGAACCAAAAAATCCCAAACACAACTGACTATGATTCTCTGGCAGATTTATAGAAACCTCCAGTTTTCCCTTTTCCAAACACTTCAACAAAGCTTCAGAGATGAACAACATATCACCCAAGTTCTGGCTTTGCGCAAGGATTGGACATACAGAAGAGAAAGGGTAAACATCCAAAAACTAGTTCCAGAGGCTGACAGCAAGCGGAACTAATTAAAGACACTCAGGCAGAAGAAATCATTTCCTAAGATAAACATGTCAATATTCATCATATAAATAAAGTTGGTGCTGTTGTGAATCTGGAGGTGTTTATAAATAGGCATCTGGCACTATAATATTGTGATCATTATAAAATGAATGCCAATGAAGTATATAAGTACTTCAGCCCTACTCTAGACAACTCTTAAACTGCTTTAGCCTCTTATCAAAACTTAAACATTATATTGCCTGACATCATCTTGAAGTTCATTAATGACCAAATATTTGTTACTATTCCCACTTACTATTGTAACTTCATTGACTTAACCAGAATTACACCAGTGAAATGAAACAGATTCTCACCATGTAGACCTCATTAAACATTTTTCTATCCTACTCTTTCCTTCCCCTGCAAGTCCAGTAGCTGTTTATCAAAGCTACCTCAGACTCTCCTGATTGTGATGCCCAATTACTCGTTCATCTTGCTGAAAGTTTTCTTGGCATCAGACCCAGGCCAAAGCAGATGAAAGAAATCCTCTGGATTTTATTCCCTACTACTAGTTTGCATCATGTCCTGAACAGAAAATGAAACTCACTGGGTTTTCACTCCCCAGAAACAAGGGCAATGAAGTGCATTTCAGATTAAAGGGTATCTTCCTCAATCCTGACAAAACCCGTAAGAACTACTAGAATTGTTAAAGCTTTGTAATCCTGAAAGAGATGCTGAAATAGTTCTGCCAGATCAGGTTTTTCTCATCACTGAGTGTTTGATATTCAAAACCAGCAAGGCTGAAACTACCTCCACCACCACCTTTTTTTCACAGCCACATGCTTTTAAGGCAAGGAGATCATGTTTGCTACTACTTCATTTTCTTTCTAGCACGGTGTGCCACTGAAACAGACACCCTTGAAGAGGTGGCAACTGTGGCCTCTGTCACTGGAAATAGACTTAGAATCATAGACCCATAGAACAGTTTGGGTTGGAAGAGACCCTAAACTCATCCAGTTCCAACGTCTTGCCACAGGAAGGGACACCTTCCACTAGACCACGCTGCTCCCCGTCCAACCTGGCCTTGAACACTGCCAGGGATTGGTCAGCCACAGCATTTCTGGGCAACCTGTGCCAACTCCTCAGCACCCTTGTGGGGAAGAACTTCTGCCTAAAATCTCATCTCAATCTCCCTTCCGTCAGGTTAAAGCCATTCCCCCTTGTCCTGTCCCTACAGGCCCTTGTCTAAAGCCCCTCTCCAGCTTTCTTGTAGGCCCCTGTTGGCAAATGCAGAGGGTAAAAATTGGGGAGAATGGATGAATGTATGGATGCACATGAGTTACATGAGCTCTGTGCATTTCTACATTCAAGTTAGTTACCTTTTTCTCATTCCCTGGTTATTATCTAGTATAGCTGAGATTTCTAACTGCTTTTGAGTTCTTCATATCCTAAATGCATTCAGAAGACAGTAATTCTTTTTAAAGTACAGTTCTGGAGCTCATGATTAAAATTCAGCTTTGCAGAGCAAAATTCCTTTTGTCATCAGCTCAAATTCAGTGTCCAAAACAAAGGGCAATCTGCAGCAAACCTCCACAGCACAGATAAGAAAGAGCACCACGGCTGGAAAGCTTTACTTTTGAGTTTGAGTTTTTGGGTTTGGAAAGGTTAAGTACTTTGCTTTTGCAGCATTATCTTTACCATGTCAAGAGCTTCTTTCTATTGTTTTTTATTGTCTTGAGTGGAAATTAAAATGTAACAGCCAGAAAACCAGGTTGGATTCAACATTTGACTTTATTTCTACTTGCTTGGTTAGTAAGAGAATTTCCTGTCTGCAGGAAGCTTCCATGCTTTGGAAGGAACACTTTATTTCAGGTTGATTGAAACATTACATGCCACAGCTGACACTGTGAATGACATAAAGCTCAGGAAGTCTGCATTACTTCCTGAAAAGAAATTTAATCAGACTTGTCATCCCTGATGTTAGAAGTTTCAGTGTTCACAGTGGGACATTTTCTAACTTTTCTATAACTGATTCCAATTCAGGCTCTACTGTCATGTTCAGCAGCATGGTTATTTAGAATGCTATGAGTAGCCCTTAACTCTTACCCCTCTTCCGAGCTGCCTCCTGCTCTGGATCATCACTAGCATGTGTGCTGTCCAGACAGGGGCTCTTCATCAGGGACTGTAGCAATACATCAAGGGGCAATAGGTTTAAACTAAAACAGAAGTTCAGGTTAGATGAAGGTAAAGGTGGTGAGACAGACACAGGCTGCCCAGAGAAGCTGTGGCTGCCCCATCCCTGGCAGTGTTCAAGGCCAGGTTGAATGGGGCTTGGAGCAACCTGGTCTGGTGGAAGGTTGTCTCTGCCTGTGGAAGGGGGTTGGAACTGAATGAATTTCTGGTCCCTTCCAACCCAAACCAGTCTGGGATTCTATGATTCTATGATATGGTGAGATTGTTTGAGGAACGGATTCAACTGAAAATAAAACATTAAGTTACCTCAGTAGCTTCTCCTATGCTTGCAGAGCCAGAGTGAGGGGAAGGAGTGAGTGCAGCAATAAAAGGCCCACCATGTAAAGGAGGAGAGGTGGATTAAGTCAGTGTTGCCACAGAAAGTTATTTGTGTGGAACCACAATCACTGTATGCTTGCATTATCACATGGAGTACCTTGCTTCCCTAAAGCAATGTATCCAAATCCCCAAAGAGTTGATTCGTATGTTTGAGGAAGATATATTAAGTACCATGCATGGATGAGAAACAGATGTTTGATGTGAATGGTAGAAAATCCAGCACAGTTTTTGCAGGGATAGAGATTGCTTTTGTGTCCTTGGCTACCTTCCCAGGGGTTGTCACTTGGATTGTATACTGTTTGGATACACTGCAGAGATAGATGCTGCAGTCATGTTCAGTGTAAGGCATGGCAGAAGTCTAGGGCATATATGTAAAATCTCTGTAGATAAAAAGAACAGAAATTAAAGGAAGGCAAAAAGAATAAAATGGAGGTAAAATAAAAGAAGAGGTAAACATGAAAATGGGAATGACTCATGAAGAGGAAGCAAGACACAAGGATGTCAGCAAATATCCATTACTGAAGCCCTGACCAAAAGCCTCAGAGGACAGTGTTCGGTTAGGTGTAGTGAACAAGCTAACTTTCAAACGTCCCAGAAGCACAAGACAGGAACAATTCTGCTTGAAGTGATGTGCAGTTTAGCACAAGCAAAAACTCCAGCTTTTGCAAGTGCAGAAATCAACACTGCTACCAGCACACACGCACAAAAATGCCTGCATCATAAACACAGTTGGAGGCACGTGGCACAGTCCAAGAAGAATCACTAGTATTGTTGGAATTAAGTAAAATGGAGAAACATTTGTCTTAGGCATTGACTGGACACTCCTCTCCAACTGCTCCTCTTCTCTACTCCATCTAGCCAACTATTTAAGGTGAAGAGACTGAAGAAAAAGCCCCTCTCACACACCTACAAACTTTATTAAGCCAGAGACTCCCGATTTCAAGGGCTGTTAAGTGCAGTTGGAAGCCACTGTTGAAAAGGTTGGAAAAGCCAGGTTTCAGTTTCAATTTTGCAGGATTGATGGTCTTTCTTTCCCTAGTAAACTACGGAAATATTGTCAGGATTTACATGTGAGAAATAAAGCACAGACACATTAGCTGACTCGTATTCACAAGCAAGGTAATTAATTGTGTGAGAAGGATTCACATCTCTTGACCGCCTCTTCTGTGTTTTACCCACAAAACCATTTTGTAGTCATGGGGGACTTCTGAGTTTATGGTGAATTTAATACATATTACATCTTCAACACATACCTATTTACAAAGCCAAGAGAGTTTTCTAAATCCAGAAACCACGAATTAGCACTTTTATCTAGGTGAGAAATAAGAAGCAGTATTTTCATGGCTACAAGCAATTGTATTTTCATGTCTATAAATTAGAGGGTAACAGCCATGATTACATGAGTGCTCTGCTCCTGCTTTCCCCAAACTCCCCAAAGACCTTCTGCCTTTGGTTCTGCACAACCACCTCTATCTTTGCTCCAGGACAGCTAAATTGATAGTAGAGGTTATCCCATCTACAGGTTTCATGATTTGAAATGCACTAATAAATCCACGAACAGAGAGTTCACTACCTATATGAACACAGAGAATGGGAAAAGCAATTCTGCGCAGGTCTAAACATGAAGAACTATCATAAAGATCTTAATGGAGAGATCTGTGTCATCAGAGAACCATTCTTCTAAGAAGAACAGAGCTTGAAACTTTCATGCTTGGATCATCATCTTAGGAATCATTAACCCGTGTATGGTATGACTACACTGCTAAGTCATTTTAACTCTATACAGGGTTGTGCAGGGCTCAGCTGTGATTTTAGAGTGAAAATAGTTTAGCACTTGTAAAACAAAATATTTTGTCCTTGTGATTGTTACCTGCCGACTTACAGGCCTCACTTCAATGAGCTCTCAGTCAGGGGAGTCTCCTTTGAGACCTCATGTTCACCTAGTAAGTGTTAATTCCTTTGGAAAGAAGTTCTAGCAATGCTTGTTTAGGCTGGGAAGAGGGAAGGGCTAGATAGATGATTACCTTGAGAATTAGAACATCAAAAATCCAGGAAGAATGCGAGTGTACCTAAGACAGCATGAAACACCTAGGGAGGGAACCTTCAGTGTCTGAAGTCAAAGAGAGATGGAAAAGTTAGAATGACTGTCAAAACCATTCACTGTAGCCCCAAAGCTGACTTGCTCTCATTCACTGCACTAAACCATCATGATACTTTGAATTTGGCTATCTTTCATGAGCAACAGTGGGAAAATGAATAGCAACTTAACTTTCACATATGTAATATTTCAATCTGACCAAGGATCTTGCAATGGGACTAGAAAGCACAGCAGAAATGCAGCAGTTTGACAGGCAAGTGAGCAGAGCTCGCACTGCCCTTGCATCAGAGCATAACTATGTTCTTATGATTTATGTGGTATCTGGTCTCATACTCACCCTCTGCACCAGGGCAAATTCGACTTGTCTGCATGTGTAGATGTCCATATTTCAAGAAATGTTAAGAAATATGTTAAGAACTTTTATATCTGAGTTTATATTTCAAGACTTCCTTTTTAGTCAGCTTGTTTAGGGAAATACAAAGAAACTGAAAAGGGACTGGAAATCTGAGTAATACAAACATAGAATCATAGAATCCCAGACTGGTTTGGGTTGGAAGAGGTGACTTTAAAGCTCATGCAGTTCCAACCCCTGCCATGAGCAGGGATGTCTCATACTAGACCGGGTTGCTCAATGCCCCGTCCAACCCGGCCTTGAACACTGCCAGGGATGGGGCAGACACAGCTTCTCTGGGCAACCTGTGCCAGTGCCTCACCATCCTCACAGGAAGAACTTCTGCCTAAGATCGCATCTCAATCTCCCCTCTGGCAGATTAAAGCCATTTGCCCTTGTCCTGTCCTTGCAGGCCCTTGTCCAAAGCCCCTCTCCAGGTTTCTTGTAGCCCATTTAGGCAATGGCAGCTGCTCTAAGGTCTCCTTGGAGCCTTCTCTTCTCCAGGCTGAACAAGCCTAACTCTCTTAGCCTGTTTCCAGAGCAGAGCTGCTCCAGCCTTCACAGCATCTCTGTGGTCTCCTCTGGACTCGCTCCAACAGCTCCATGTCCCTCTTGTGTTGTTGCCCCAGAGCAGGACACAGGACTGCAGATGAGGTCTCCCCAGAGTGCAGTAGAGGGGGAGAATCCCCTCCCTTGACCTGCTGCCCACACATGTTCTGGGGATGCAGCTCAACATGTGTGAGGTTCTTGGCTCTAGCACACACTGAAGCCAGGTCATGTTGAGCTTCTCATCACCCAACAACCTCAAGTCCTTCTCCTCAGGGCTGCTCCATCCAGTCTCCACTCAGCCTGTGTTTGTGTTTGGGATTGCCCTGACCCAGGTGCAGGACCTTGCACTTGGCACTGATCACTTGACTTGTGTTTCACAGTGAAATATTGCTAACGCTCCTTTGGCTCAACTTTGCATGCTGGAGGTTATTTGGTATTTTTATTTTAACATAGAAGCTATATTCTCTCTTCATAAAACCAAGAGAACATTATTCCACCTTCCTAGTGAACCATCTGCCATCGTAAATAATCCAAATTGTAGCTAGTGAAAGAAATGAGGAAGCATAATTTGCACATGCCAGAGATTACTTTCCCAGTCATTTCAGATGAAGGAATGCTAAAGCATTGTATCGCTTTCCTTCCTTTATTTTCAAAATCCATCTCACTCTCAAGAGTTGTCAGGGTTTTCTGCTTTACGCTATGACGGAACAGTTTCTCTCTAGCTCCACTGGCTTATTGGTGCCCCCTTGTGTTAAAATAGAACATGATAAAGATTGACTGAGTCTGTGAGTCTCTTAAAACACAAGATTCAGGGAGAATATAAGTAAACCTGATAGATGTGTGAAAATTAGAGCAAAGTGTGTGGGGGAATAAAGGAGTGAAACCAGAGTTCTAACTTGTATTTTTCAGAGTTGTTTTCACATATTTCTAGATGCTACCAAACCCACTGATAAATTAGACATTTACAGGTTTATAGCAAGAGTATTTTTCTAAGTATTTAAAGAAATATTCAAAAAGAACATTGGTATTTCTTATTTTTGTTCAGTTCAGGTTTATTGTTCCCATCCAGATAATAAATAATGAAATAGCACTCTTTCTTATCTGATGGTGAAAGATATTTGAGGACTTCTTTTGGGGTACTATACATGTGGGGGTTGTTGGTTGTGCAAGTTGTGCATGTGAAAAAGGACTTGGAGCAGAATCAGCCACTGGAAGGTATCTTACTTGTGCCACTGGTACCCTTTCACACCTTGTGCCAAGTACATCACTTCATAGCTATTGATATCCCCATCTTCAATATAGGTGCTGGCATCTTCCCCCAGGAATTCAACCTGTTAAGATAAAAGAACTAAGTATAAGTCTCCTGGGTTTAAATTATTGTTGAAGCAACTGATAAAATAGGTGAAAGAAGAAAAAGTTATAGATGTGGTAATGAAGGACCAGATCTCCCCCTTTGTGTTCTGTCCAGCAACACAGAATGGGGGAAAAAAACCATAATTTGGGGTCAGTGGCCATATTGCCAAGCATATTGCACTGTGGTCCTGGTTAATGGCAGAAAATTGCATCCACCCCATTAGTTGCTATGTGGGAGCATAGGACAAAGCATGTCAGCAACCCAGCAGATGGGAAAGAACTGCTGGACTCAGTTATGAAAAGAGCAGTGACCAGCTAAAGGCTGGATTGGTGACAACTACCCCAGCACAACACAGAGTCCAGCAAATCTTAAAAACTGTTCAAGGTCCTATATTTTGAAAGGGAATATTCAAGAGCTGATTTGGAGAAGAATATGAAGAAACAGAAATTTGTGTGCCTGTATCTATTTCCCACTTTGATCTACATGAATGATAAACACAGAACTTCTTAAACTCCCTGAAATTCCCTTTTCATCTGTGGTCTGCAAGAGGCTGCTGTAATTTGTGTTTTCCTGAAAGGCAGCTCACCTCTGAAAGCAAACTCTAGAACCTGATACCTCTTGGTTCACAGTGCTGACAAAAATGGGAGAACAAACACCCTTTTCCCTTTTCTTGCATAGATGTCTGCTTGGTAGACTTAAAGATGAGCTACAAAATGACAGATTAACTCCCATGTGGTACAGTTAAAGAGGTTTATTAAGATTAGGTGGAGAGGGTGGCATTAAAGGGGAAGAAATGGCCTTGACAGTGGTGATTTGAAGAAAGCAGAGACCTGGGCTGTGGGAATACACTGGATCCAGCATCAGACACTTTTTTAAAAGCTACAGCTTTTAAAACATCCATATGTGCTATGTGCTGGTGCATTTATATCCAGTAACAACTGATGTGGCTTTGTTACTCCTAATTACTCAGCTGGATATAGACAACTTAGTTACAGACACCTTGCTGGAAAGCACATGCTGTTCAATTTGACCAGGAAACGATCCCTGCTGCATTATTTGATTTCAATAGATTCAAAGTAGAACATCAAAATGTCTATATTCTTCCTTGGATCATTTTAATATTTAAAGACATGAAGATGCAAACATACCTGAGTACAAGGCCAGCACCCATCTATTGCAGGTGATGCTCTGGCTTGTCCCAGATGGATCACTGCATATTAATTCTTCTTCAAAAAGTTCTGCATTTCTTTCTTTCCATACCTGTGCCACAGAAATACAGAGGTTTGAGGCTGGAAAAGTAAACACAACTGTTTCTTTAACCAGCTTTTCATACAGGTCCTTGGATATTTGTGTTTGGGAAAACACTGAGGAATCACTCTAAACTTGCTATTGAGTCACAGCCCCAAGCTGAATTCTCAAGTCATTGTTCTCCTGTTTTCAGGGAGTCCTCACAGAGATCCGGATTGAATTCGTGATTCATGTGTTTAAACCACAAACACCTTGGTGATAAACTGTGGATATTAATATAGATACTGTAACCAGTTAAAAAATACCCCAAACACAGTAAAAAACTACCAGACACCTGTTACCAGCAGTAATAATTGATTATGAAATAACACAACTTAAACCTACAATTCAGTGACAGTCATATGTGTAATTGCCCTTCTGATGTCTCATGCCCATAAAAGATGTTATAATATTTATATGTTACCTGGGAAATATTACTGCATGGACACCACTGAGTCTTGCACTATAGTAATGGTGAAAAAAAACAGACCCATGTGTAATATTATCCAAATATTAGTGCAACAGCTTCTCTGCTGCTCTACTACAATCTGGTACTTCTCTAACTTCAGATATTCACTCATTTACACAAGTCCTCAATCCATTTTGTGAAGTTACTGCAAATTAAGACTCTTAAATCATTAGCTCCCAGTGCTTAAAAGGCACTTGTGAGAGGACCACACACACCAGATGCCTGCAGCCTGCAGAGAGTTAATAGAGGCCTCAGCATCCTCCCAGCTGGAGCCATGAAAGAAGGCAGCCCCTGTGGGAAGGGAGGGATCCCTCAGCACTCCCTAGGGAATAAAAAGACTTTGGACTTCTTCATTTGGAGCTTGGCTGGATGCAGGAAACAGAGGTCAGGCTGGGCGCCTGGATGCCTAGGAGTTGGGCTGGATAGGGAGCCCAGCATTGTGGTGTGATCTGTGATGACAGGCAGGTGGTCATACTGAGGGGCTAGAAGCACCAGTAGAACCTTCTGGAAGTGCTATCAAATCTCCAGGCTTTTCAGAGTCTAACCTGCAGTGGGTATCAAATCTTGAGGAGTTTTAGTCATATCTAGTGATAACTGGTTAGTCTGTGACAGCCTGTGCAGAACACTGTTTCTGCTGTCTCTCTGCCCTGCAGATGTCTTGTAGATGACTGTAGCACATAGGATAAGGTCTTCCAGTGTCCAAGCTGCTGACAGCGCATTAATTTGAGCCATTGTTAATGCCCTAAATGTGTGCTGAGGAGACTGCTGGCTCCAAGGAATGCAAAGAGTGGCAAGAAAATACTTCACCCTTTCTTGCTCTCTTTGGAGCAAATTTGTATTTTTTTCTATCCTAGTTACTTGAAGCTTTAGTTCAAGAAAGTAATCGGTAAGTTTAGCCATGCAGATCAAAGAGAAGGGAACATACATGTGTAATGGAAACGGCCATGGACTCATAGACTTGCCATATAGCAATAAGGCACTGAGGTTAGGAAAAACTTCTCTGAATCATAGAATGGCTTGGGTGGGAAGGGACTTTAAAGATCATCTGGTTCCAATTCCACTGCCATGGGCCTGTATCCTTTGATTCCAACACTCTAGTCAGTGTCCCACCACATCTCTGTAATGCCAATGAGGTTGTAGCCGTTCAGGCTTGTGCACACCTCTAATTCCTCCTGCTTGTTTTCCATGAAAGGATATTCTTGAGTATAGCACCAACTTCCTTCAGAAGCTTGAAACTGATGATGGCCACCTTATGAAAATGAATCAGGAAAACTCAGATCAGCAGTAGCTTGGGTCCAGCTAATCTGCTTTGGGATGAGGAGGCAATGGGGGAATGAATTCAAAGACAGAGGGTTAAAAGAAGCTGGAGTTGGCTAAGTTTTGCTTCCCACCCCTCTGGCCAGCTTGCCATGGCTATAAGAGTTTCCTTGCAGAAGCAGCAAGGGGAGAATTGCAAACCAACCATGACTCACATGGTCTGAGTCAAATCTTCTCTCTTCCTGTCCTGGCTGGTCTCTTGGCTGTGTCACTTCCAACTGTAAATTGCAGGGGGAAGAAGAGGGAGGTTCCTCTAACTTCTGTCAAATGACACTTGGAAACTTCAGCATCATTAATGGGAAAACCCTGCCTGTATCCATAATGGTAACTGGTGAAAGCATTTCATAAGGAAATAGTCTTCGCATATGCAGAAGAAAGGAGGGTGTGTCTTGTAAATTTTGCTAAGCAGAACTTCATTTTTCACTCCTCTTACATTGGCTAAACTTGTGAAAATCAGTCATCCTGAATATTTATTCTGAATTTAGGGAATGAGTGGTGACCCCCAACCTGCTTTTGCCACTGGCACAGGCAAAGACCTGTAAAGTAGCAGATGTTTTTCACTGCAGACATTGTTTGATTCAGTACTTTAACTGCCGTCAGGTTAAGCATCTACATGCTGTACTAGGCATTACTATTTACAAACAGTAATGGTTTTCTCACTCCACTTTGGCAAAATGTTAAATCACACACTCAAGAAAGCCCAGACTGTTCACAGAAGTAATATTTCATATAAACATGCACAGGAACACTTGCAACATCGGGGCACTGATGAAATAATGTTTTTAGCAGTATCTGCTTAATAATTCCCATATATCTACACTTGACCTAAATAAATTCAAAATGAACAAAATATTATATGCTTTAAGTACATGAGCTCTGCATCAATGCAAAGTGTTACAGAGCCCAAAGACTTGCCATCTAGCCCAGGACCCAGGGCCTGTCAGTGGTAAGCTGCAAGGAAGGAGATAAGAAACAGAACGTCTTTCCCCACAAATGCCTTTCCAACAATCAGAGGCTTAAGTGCTTACTGAGCTGAAAATTATAGCCAGGCTACTTTGTATGGCAGACACCATGGAGCTATTTTTCATAAATGTTTCTCAGTACTCTTTAAAAAAAACTGTGCTTCTGACTTGGCTTGTATCACATGAAAAAGTAGCAACAGCCAGAATTTTTAGTGCTGTATTATAATTTACATCATAATCTTATGGCTTTGGTATATTACATGGCAAAAAAACCTTTCTGTTCATCTTAACCTTGCCACTTGCTAATTTCTCTGAGTATGCTTCAGTTTTGATACTGTGACTTACACCCTGTTAGTCTTTCCTCATTGCCTGTGATTTTAGGGCTCTCTGGAACTGATTCTCTATCTCATATACAACATATCCCTTAATTTTTTATTTGTTTTGTGCATCAATGACAGTACTGCATGTCGTGCTGAAGGCTGTCCCAGCCACGGCCAGGGTTTGTTTCACCATCATGTGATTGTGTTCATGCTGTTTCGGGTGGCTGCCAGGGATATGGGCTCTTATCTCTGGATGCCCCAGCTGAAAAGAGAGCTGAAGTGTATTCCTGCCTTCACTGCCTGCCCCTCAAAAGGGGAAGACTTCATAAAAATAGTCCAGAGGCAAGTGCAAGGCACAGAGGTGGCTAGTGGGCTTGTTCTCCCATTTGGGATAGTGGATCTTAAGCCCTGGCATTTCCCCAGAACATGAGTATCCAAAGACCCAGAGCCTTCCTTTGCTCAGCTTCAAATCCCAGGAGCCAAGAACTGCATTGTTATTGTTGTTACAAAGGTATACAGTACATTGTGCAGGAGCAGACGGTAAATATTTCCAGTGAGTGCACTTATTATAGATGTGGATGCCAAGCAGCACTGTCTCCTTCCTCATTAAGAAAGCGGTTTTGTTTTATTATACAGACAGTAGCTCCTCTGTCCCTTTACTAGTCTTCTCCCAAGAAGGTGTTGAGATGGCACACAGGGTTTATCTAATGCTAAGGAAGAAAGCTGTAGCTGGAAGCTCTGCTTCCTATCAGACCAACAGCCTATTTTAGCCCATGGGGCTCTTGAAAAGACAAATGGTATTTCCTTTGCTCTTGGAGTCAGAGAAGTCCCACTGCTCAGTCCTATCACTTCAGGTGCAAGAGTGGTCCAGCTTTTGTTACTCTAATTACAAAGTCCATACACCCACACGGGGAGGAGCCCAGGAATATTGACAGGAAAATGAAGTAGTGTGGGAAGCAGTACGGAGTGATGGAGGCCAGTCAAACTCTCCAGATGCAGGATTTTCCCATGCTCTTGACAGTAGTTTCCAACAAAGGGCTTCTCCAAAGCAGCTAAGGAATCTGCTAGAGCTCTTACAGGGGAATGGGAAGGAACCTTGTCCTGTCTCTCAGTATCCCTATGTGAAGCACAGGTACCACATCACACCAAGATTTTTTTCCATTTCCATTCAAATCTGTGCCATGTCAGCTCCAGACCTTCTAAAATAATACTAGGAAATTAATGCGTTTCAATTTTCAGGACACTACAAATAAATCATGGAATCACAGACTGGTTTGGGTTGGAAGGAACCTTGAAAGTCCCTCCAGATCCAGAACAGAGGTGCTCTAACCCTTGCAGCATCTCTGTGGCTTGATTGCCCATTAACATGTAGACACCTGGAATGAGCCAGTAATGTTGGCTTTATTCACAGAATCATAGAATAGTTAGGGTTGGAAAGGACCTTAAGATCATCTAGTTCCAACCCCCCTGCCATGGGCAGGG
>JAOEHX010016940.1:0-35102 GCA_025448015.1 Bolborhynchus lineola | reverse complement strand
CAAAAAAAACCAAACAAACAATCTCACATCAGATTCTGAGGCATTATTGACTGCAGTGTGCCTTACACATTTCTAAACTCCACTGGCCTCTGAAAATGAAATTCCTCATGTAGCTGGTATTGTTAGACTGAAAACAACCTTGTATCTCTTCAGAAGAGGACTGAGGCGGCCAATGAAAATGGTTCTCAGCTACTTCTTAATTCTTTGAAATCTTTAATTGCTTCATACATATTTCACTAGCAGTGAAATTACTTCAAAATAAAGAACTGAGATACTGGTTCGCTGAAGATTTACATAAGCATGTATCACCATGTTTTGCTGGTGATGTGCCCCCAAAACCATGGTTGCATCAGTTCTGACAGTTTTCTAAATCTTCTACATGTCAAGAGAGCAGTAACAGTAACTGCTGCCTCTGAAAGAGTTCATGAAAGGTTTCAGATCAGTTTCACTAAGAGGCTTTTAGCAAACTGCAGTATTTAGGTAGAACTGGATCTGAACCTAGTTCCCAATAGTTTTTTGCTCAGCAGAAAAGGCTGACTAATTTCAGACTAAAATTGCTTACCCCAGATCAGAAGGGCAGATCATGTCAGACTGGACAGTAAAATCAGACTGGAAAACTAACAAAACCACCATGGTTTTGTTGACAAATACATTCTTGGGAAGAGGTGATTGGAGAACATTGGTTGGAGGATATTAATTTCTTTGTGTTGGTAATAATTTATTTTTAATTGATGAGACACACTAAACTTCTCAGTCAGAAACAGTCTCTTTGCACTGATGTAAATTAATACTTCTTATATCTATAAGCTATGTCCACCCCCAATAATTATCTGTAGACCAAAAGTCTATATATATATACAGAAAAAAAAAAGAAAAGAAAAGAAAAGAAAAGAAAAGAAAAGAAAAGAAAAGAAAAGAAAAGAAAAGAAAAGAAAAGAAAAGAAAATGGCTATTAATATCTCAGGGATGGGGATCTCTGGATAAATTCCTGAAAGTTCTGACTTTGGAATCAGATACTTAGAAATTGATGTTTAAAAGCCTTTGTTTAAGTACAATAGAGGAGGAGTAAAAAACACATGGTACACACACAAAAGGGGTTTTCAGACATCAGGAAAAATTAAACACTGTAAACTCCTGGATTTTCAAAGTTTCACCCAGTCCAGCACTGACAGACTCCTAAAATAATACAAAACAAAAAAATTATTTTGAAGTATTTGGAAGGCATAAAAAGACTAGGGGAAACATAATGCCTCTTTTTTTTTTTTCTTTCAAAGCCTGTCCACAACAGCAGTGCAGTTTAAATGCAAAATGGAAAAGTTTCTCTGAATGTACAAAATGTACTTTAGAGCTGTTAAGACAAAGTGATAAAGATCTCTTCCACTGAGTATTTCAAACAAAGCGACAAGAAAATTCAAATAAAAATTCAAACAAGAAAATCTTCAAAATATTTGTCACCATGGCAAGAAAAACAAAGCACAAACCTGTCAATTTATGAAATTCAGTTCCTTTGAATCCATATATGCACTTCTATAACCTCAATTAGGGTCTCAGCATCACTGGTCTATGTCCTACACACATATGTTGTTAACTGAAATATACCTTAACCATATTCAGGAGGGTATGCACTGATGCAGCTTTAGTCTCACACTACAAAAAGCAAAACTACACTAATCTTGCAGTTCAGAGCTGGTCAGTGTTGGCCAGTATGTAATCAGTACTTTTCCTTGTTCCTGCGTAGGAACAGTATTTCACTATAAATCCATTCAAAACCAAGGCAGAAATCAATACGAAAACATGTTTTAAAATACAGAAAAAATCCCTGGCTTTCAGATTGCAGAGGTTGCTGGGACAACCTAGTCTAATCACCCTCCAGAAAAAAATCTTAACCCCAAATGCACTGCCTGCCTCAGGATAGAACATTGTGAAGCACGGCACAAAATGATACCTAGTGCTGAGTTAGTTGGCATTATAGTTTGGTTTGGTATTTTTTGAGAGAGAAAGAGTACTAAATACAGATTGTATTTAATAACAAAATAATGCAAAACCACCTAATAGAATACTCAAGAAAATAAATTTTGCTGTCATCATATTAAGTAACAATGGCAAAGACTCAACTTGCAAAAAGCAAAGTATAATGGTTTAAAGGGGGGATGGAGATGGGGAAAAGCCATCACAAATGTTTGATGAGAAGAAGAAATCCCTGCAGTAAGGAATAAGGATGACAGTGCATGAAAGATAAATCTGCTACTCTGGTAACAAAAAAAAACGCAAACAAACAACCCAACAGCACCAGCTGAAGTGACATATACAGAACACAAGTTGTTTGGCTTCTTGGAAAAGATTTGCTTTGTATATCTCTTTGATTTGCATACCTTATTTAAATATCCTTCTGACTTCAAAAAGCAAAATTTCCTCCTGAACTAGCCTGTGCTATTGACTAAGAGCAAATTTAAGTCTTGTAACAATAACAAAATCAACTCAATTAGATTCTTCAACCTCAGCAGGAAGGGTGACTCCAGGAAGTCAACCAGGAGCACTGAAAACCTGTATACACAGTTTCCTTGCTGTTGATTCCAGAGGCTTGAAAGGGTTTTTGATCTTTATGCAAATGCTGAATTTCACAACCGAACATTTTTATCAGAGGACTTCAAACCTCCTTATTTCAAAGAAGAGAGATAAATATTTACAACCTAAGCACATGGCAAGAAATAACAGACAGGCACAAACAAACAGATGGGTAAACACAAGGTAACAGCAAGATGTTTGCAGTCAGCATAATAAACAGCTGTCACAAGTAGATGACCATCATCAGATCTTTCAGTCGCTCCTTTTCTGTCATTAAAAGTAAGGGTCCACATTAATCACAGTCCCTAACACATTTAATAGCTTTTCTCTGGCCTTCTACTTCTCAACACAACAGTATCGTGTACCAAGGTGTCCATGGCCACCATTATTCTAAAGTAGATGCAGCAGGATTAGAGTTCTTCATCATAGAAGTCACTGGAAACTGCAGGACTAATTCCAAACTATTCACCATGTTTATGAAAGTATCAGCCACCACTTCTAGTCACAACCAGTGAAAAGCATCAAAAATCTCCACACCCCATTTGCCCAAATATAATCTTGTATATTAACACAAATCAGACATGGTTATATGCTAGAATATGAGCTGGGGAAGCAGAAATGCAGATGATGTTCCCTTCCTAACCAATTAGTACCAATGTGATAACTGAATTTACTTAGTTCAAAGTAGTTATTGCTCATTGCTGTCTATCCTGAATTCTTCTGTAGAACCCAGGACAGGTAGTGAGGGGACTGCCAAGGTTCCTGGTGATGAATACAGACTTGCTGGGGTTTTTTAAACCCTTCATAGCACAATTGATAACTTTCTAGTAGCCCAACCATTACTTACACAAAATGCATGCAATGCTTCTTAACGTGGGACACAAAATAATAAGAAATCTTTACCCTGGCCTATGCCACTGAAAATTAATAGAGTCTTCCTGCTTTTGTCTATAGCTTCTAATTTCTCCTAAAATCTTGCTAAGAATAATATCCTCAAAATCAAACAGCTTTATTGCTGTGCTTAAAATAGGACCACAGAGGAACAACTGCTACCCCTCATGCCGTTCACACAACATCAACAAACAATACATGTACTCTATTCTAATAGCTAATATCTGCATAAATTACTTTCATCGCTGGTTTACTTCCAGACTCTATAGGTTCAAACTTAATTTTCTGTTGCATTTGTGGAGGTTAATAAAACATAGTGGCTTAGCCCACCAGAACATAAAACCTTTGTCCAGTGTAGCAAACCTGCTTAAAATATTTATCCCTATTATTTCTTACTTACCCGTAACTAGCTGCTCTGTCAGAAGGCCTTTTTTACATACTCAGTGTCCTTGAGGCTTACCCCAAGGATTCATTTGCACACAACACTCTAAGATGATACTGACTGCCTCCACCTCCCACATGGCCCTGACTTGCCTAATTAAATATTCATCACTCCAGAATGTTGCAGTGTCAAATATGAGCAACTTCTTGGCCTGACCTTCCACAGCCAGCCTGCTGCTCATGCTGGAGAATAAACAGGACTGGGACTTACCTGCCGAAACATAAAACTGCATTATGCTGTTTTCCTGACACACATTAAGTTCTGTGCAGGCACTGTAAAATCCTTGTTGCAAAAGCTAGAGTACCATCTTCTAATGCTCAACATAAATTGAGTACCTATACGCAAAGCTAACCATGAAACCTGTATGGGCAGAGTTATCAATCTTTCTGCAGAACACTAGAATCTTTTCTTCCTTATTATGAAAATCCTGGTTCTTTTGTATGATCCCATCTTCCTACTTAAAAAAAAAAAAAAAAAATAAAACAAACCAAACCAACCAAACCACAACAACAACAACAACAAAAACCCAACCAAAAAAACTCCAAACAAGTAAACCAAACCTGGGTATTCTCAAATAAATAAAAAAACTGAGGCACACCACTATTAACAAGTATGTGTGGGGTTTTTTTTTTGGGGTTTTTTGGTGGATTTGGAGTCATCAGTTTCACATAACCCATTCATAAGAAATTTACATTTTACCTCCAAGACAAAAGAATTTATTAATTCCAAATCTCTCTCTTCTTTAGAATGAATACCTGGAACTATTATAACTCAATTTAGCTGTACTAAATTCTGCACATATTTACATCTGCATTTAATGGAAGACAAAGCTGAACAGAACAAATCAGAAGGAATCAGCTTCCCTGATAAAGAATCCATAGCCTTAATATAGGTTCTGAAGATCTTTTGACATTTCATATAATTAAAGTACACCCATATCATAGAATCATAGAATAGTTCGGGTTGGAAAGGACCTTAAGCTCATCCAGTTCCAACTCCCCTGCCACGGGCAGGGACACCTCACACTAAACTATGCCACCAAGATTCTGTCCAACCTGGCCTTGAACACCGCCAGCGATGGAGCACTCACAACTTCCTTGGGCAACCCATTCCAGTGCCTCACCACCCTTACAGTAAAGAATTTCTTCCTCATATCCAATATAAATTTCCCCTGTTGAAGTTTGAACCCACTACCCCTTGTCCTATTACTACAGTCCCTAATGAAGGGTCCCTCCTGAGCATCCCTATAGGCCCCCTTCAGACACTGGAAGGCTGCTATGAGGCCTCCACACAGCCTTCTCTTCTCCAGGATGAACAGCCCCATCTTTCTCAGCCTATCTTCATACGGGAGGTGCTCCAGTCCCCTGATCATCCTCGTGGCCCTTCTTTGGACTTGTTCCAAAAGTTCCATGTCCTTTTTCTGTTGATGACATATCACATCCATACACAATGAGAACACTGAAAACCTTGCATTTTGACCCCAACAGCTATACTAACCTGATACATAACAAAAATATATCTGAAATTTTGTGCACACATCTTTCATTTGTGCATACTAAGTATGCAGTGTTCTCAAGACTACAGACTAGTCATTGCACCAAATCAGCTATGAGAATTCTGTAAACATAATAACAGCATATATACAGTTTAGGCCAGTAAGTAAAAATAACTACAAGAAAGATGCTTTCACTACATATATATGTAGCAACACATATGTGTATATATATTTCTATAAAATATACATATGGTTTAAAAAAAAAATCATTTCATAGCTTCAATATTTTATTCAGTCATCTGTGAGAATCTTTTTGCTCCTAGGACTTCCCATAAATGCTCAAAACTTACATTCCATCTTCTCAGTCAAGGGTTTCACTGCACTTTCCAGGGATTTTCTGTCCCTTGACATTTTTTGCTAGCCCAAACCATTTGTGGATGCTGTAGAGGTTGCAGATGTGGCCTGATGCTCTGATTAAACAAAAAAAAAAAAAATCAGATTTAAAGGTGCAAATCTCTAACTCTTCTCTTCATTAATCTGGCATTAATTGTTATGCATTTGGGAATATGCTGTAGCTACTACATCAGGAAGGAAAAATATGACAGATGCTACACCCCAAACAGTCCTTGAAAGCCAACATCTTGGCTGAAGTAATTTTGAAACAGCTGTCCTTCATCCAACATTTGAGCCTGTTATTTCATAGGAAGTACCAGTAATGAAAACAAGTTAAATTACCACACGGCTAGGCCTGTGGTGTCTGTCTTTTCCCTCCTAGCAGGCTCCTGCAGATACTGAGAAGAAAAACCTCATGTCAGCATTCCTGCAGGATCCTTCAGTAAAGCCTTTTGGGGAACATGAGCAGTTACTTGCCTACTCCAGATTTTCCAGAACTGTTCTGATTGGAATATTGGCACATAGATCTTCCTCTCACATAATAGAAGTGATTAGCTCTCCCAAAGTATGCAAAATTTAACTCTGGCAAATAGGAAAATAATTTTAAATAGACTTAGAATTGATCTGATCATATCTATAGTCTGATAAACCTGAGCTGAACCTTGCTCACGGGAAATAAGAAAGGTTCATCTGTGCTCAAAACACTAACACTTTAAACTAAATAACATTTTTTATTTCTATTCTGCACACTTGTTTCCATTCAAGGCAAATTAAGTACACATTCCAAAAACTATTTTATTATAGTTTCCAGTCAATTAGAGATTCATTCAAGTTTCATGAGATAGATAAAACCTGAAGAAGCTACTCGCTGTGCACTTCAGGTAGGAAACAGTGAGCAAGGCTACAAATCAGAGCATCATAACCATCTGGCATTGCTGGCCCTGTGAAGGAGACATCTAAGTCTGCATTACAGTATTGAAGTTGCATACTACATACAACTGGCAGATTTTGATGGCCTTATTCAATATCTGCACAGTATCATCCTTTATCTTCCTACCTCATACCACACGTTCTTTTGTGACCATATATACCACCACTTATCTGAGCAGTGTGGCCACAACTATTTACGGCTTCAGACAGGCCTCTCTCATCTGTCCTATTATTACTTCAAATCAGCCCCTAAGGGTCATAGGGAAGGAGACAGAATCAAAGTAAATCTTGGAGATTAAAAGCAGTGGAATGGAGCAACTAGGGCATTCAATCTTACATGTGACCAACAGGCATTACTGAAAGACAGAAACTTTGCTTCCCAGATGGGAAAACTCGATGTCAGGGAAAGTATTTGGGACCATGTGCTTGAGACCTCAGGAAACTGTAGAAGTTGAGTATTAAATCACTTCAGTCCCTTAGTCACAACAGAGTCTAAGATCTGATTAAATGAACACCTTAAACATAAATCCAAATTTTCCAACTCTGTAGCCTGAAGGAGTGTAGTTTTTACTACAAACTCTGCTATTATACACGTCAATGATAACCTGTATATGGTCCAGGCAAGCAAATGATAATTACATCACTTGGCTGCAAACTTCCAAATCTGAAGCCTAGAACAGGAAGCTAACTGTAAGGCTGGCAACGAGTATTTTTCCCATTTCTATAGATAAGTACAAAGAAGAGTAATTTTAATACAACGCACACATGCATATGTATTATATAAACAGCACTGATACCCAGGCACAGGAAGATGCAGGGGAATACCACTACTTGCTTCTCTCATTGTGAGGAGAACAAATACTATTAGAAGAAAACAACTCCTAAACACTAGGTAAACTTTTAAGACCCTATACAGTATGGCGGAATAGGGATATTACTTCTATTAAGCCCTGCAGAAATTTCTTAATTCAAACTAGCTGCTCTATGTGCCTGGATATAGAACTTCAGACACCAAGTAGAAATCATGTCTTAAGTGATGATTTCAAACTTTTCCCCCTCAGAATTGGGCAGCTACCTCTACTGCAGAAACTGTATTAAAATGGAAGAGATAACTCTAATAGATTTTTTTTGACTGAGGAGCTTATATCCACAGAACTAGACTTAAAAAAAGAGTCAGACAGTTTTAATTCTTGTCTCTTGATTAAACTAGGTAATTCCACTCTCCTTAAATTACTTTTAAATCAGTTATCACATTTATTGTATATTATTTTATATTATCATTAGCCAAGCCAGACTCCCCCATATGATGTCTTAAGATATCATTCCAGTTGGTCACATTTTAATAGTTTACTGCTTTTGTTTTCTACCAAACAAAAGATTTAAAAAAGATGGAGATAAGTGGGTAATAGATGTTTTAATCAGTTTATTGTCTGTGAAGGTAAAACATTTCTCTAAAAACACCCATAGGATTTCCTCACTTTTTTAATATTAAGGTTTCTAAATAACATACTGCTTTGGCTGCCCCAGGAACACTCCATCTTCTGAGACACAAATCAAGGGAGAAAAAACCCCACCAAAACCCACAAGAGTAGCTTGTGTGGGTCAATGCCTTGAAAATGATGCCAATAGTACCAACAGGAGGACATCTTATTTCAAAACATTCTACAGTCCCAGGGGAGATTTTGATACAATACAGGAAAGGATTATACTCAAGCAGTATTATTCCTGAAGGTCTCTAGTCATGAATTTGTTGAACTATGATATTCCATAAGTGTATGAACACTGAATATTACAGAAACTCCTGGTTTCTGTTCCAGAAAGTGGACTTACAGAAACATTCCCACTCCTTGCAACACAGAGCTAATTTTCTTTTGTCAACATGCCCAGTCTTCATTTACTTCTCCAAAGAGGAGTTAACAAAAGAAAGCATTCTTATCTGATCCTTTACTAGATGATCTATTGCACAGATGTTACCATCTTATACCTAAACTACAAAAAACTGGTTTAACAAGAGTAAATGCTTTTACTTTTCCAGCAGTGCTTTATGTGACCGAAAACCAAAACCAAAACTCAAAACAAATCAAACACCAAAACCCCCACTCAGGCGATATTTTAATGATCCTCTTTTGATAATTTAAACCAAGTGCAAAAGTTTCTACTGTCATTTCCTTTGTATTCGAAGGGTATCAGCAATGTTACTGATTTTAATGGGCACAAAGTTTTTTGGTGGTGAAAATTCAGACATTTTACTTTTTAGAGCTGCTCAAAGTTATAACAAAAATGCTACAGAAAACAAAAATATAAGCAATCAAACAACTAAGGCCAAGACATTCCTCCAACAGAAAAATGAAGGACACTTTGGAAAGCAACACTGAACCCTCTGTGTTCTTCTAGAGATTTCATTTTGTTCCATTCACGGAATGCATGCTCTAGTCTGCATTTAGGCTGAGGAGGAAGGTCAAAGCCTAGCCACAATTATTATTTTTTGTAAGCATGTTTAGAAGCTGGGAATTCTAATTCTAAAAACACACTTCTGGGAACCCCAGGATTGCATGAATAATCCACACCACAAAATGTGATTTTTAAAATGGCTGAGACTGTATGATTGAGGCTGGTAAAAAACCCACCTTGGAATAATTTGCCTAGAAATACATGCGAGCCATCTCAGTTATCAGGAAGTGCACATCAGGATAATGCTTTAAAACTTCAATAGAACTACAGCTGTTGTCCTTCACACAAAGAAGCTCAAACTTTCTGCTAAATCTCATAGACAAAACAGAAGTTGCCAAAGTTGCCCTATAAAACTGTTGCTTTCCAAAAAGTCCTTGGCTCAGAACCCTTGGCAAGGCAAATTTTTGCTGTCACTCTTCCAATTTAAAAGGTTCATCAAGTCTGTAAAACTAAAGTACATATTTCTTTTCTTTATGTATGGAATAACCAGATTTTCCTTCCCCTCTGGGGTTTAAATAGCTTCTTATCTTTAAAAATTATAACAACTTTAAAAAGATGTAGTGCGAGTACTGCTCTCACCAGCTCTTTTTGAATTGTCCTCCTGTACCACTTTGGAGGAGAGACCATAAGTTACCTTCTGCTTTCTTTTTTATTTTTTTTTTCCACTTTTTTGATAACTCATTGGGAAAAGTTGAATGGTAGAGTGGTATGCAAAAAGTAATGATAATAAAACAGTTTTACTCTCACTCTGTAGAGCTGCATATAGAAATGAGTTATGGAATAGAAAACACTTAAGGTTTTTGGGGTGTTCATGGTTTGCAGTCACAGGAGGGGAGTTTTGTTGCCCCTTTGCCTATGGGAGTACGTGCAGCAATATCACACCAGAACCGACATCCTACTAATCAGGAAACACAACATGATGATTTCTAAATTTGAGGACAAAGTAACAGAGCTTCAGGATTACACTGAGAACAGAAATGCCAATCAGAAAATCACGGCTTGAACACTAAGCAGAGCTTCAGAAAAGTCTGTTTTCTCTGATAAAGGTTCCTGTTGCCATCACAATGCAATTCCACTAATGGTTGCAAATTATTAGTCTTTATTGTATTATTTACCATTACAAACAGAATCAGCTCAATCTGAGCTTCTGGAGATCTGAAGCCCTGTTTGTTTGCTATTGATCTTGACTCACAGACACAAACTATTGCTTGTGTGGACACTGGCTCCAAAGCACAGAACCGAAATGCTTGTCAATGCAGATGCTCATAGGGGAAAAAAACAAAACATCAAAACACACAAAAACAAACAAACAAACAAATCACCTATGCCTCATGCTGTAACTAGAGAGAAAGGCTCAATCTTTATGGATATGACAGCAAGAACAGAATTATTAGTAAGATTATTTTCCCCAAAATCACAGCAATGAGGAGACCACTAGCTCCATACCAATTTGCAAATACAAGCAGAGACTGAAGCAGTGAGTTGTGAAGATAGAAATCCTAACATCTGAGCCAAAAAAAAGTTAAATCATAAACACAGGACTGGAAAGCACTTTCTAGGATATCCACTCTCAATCCTGCTGAAGATGACTTGGATCTTTTCAGCCAAACCACTTGTTGCAACTTGTTCCAGATCAATTTGCTATTACTGCGGAACAGTTAGTTCTCATTCCCTGCTGCTGAATGTACATATAGCACTTCCTATCTCTCTCCTCCCAACTCTTCTCATCGCTACCCCTGTGATACATGTATTTTGCTATAGGAGACCATTGCATCAGCTTTCTCCCTCTTCCCACCTTTTTTTTTTAAGAGGGTTTCTATGAAGAAAATTGCAATTGCACATTAAGAGCATGAAAAGCTCTATAACAGAGGAGGCAGTGTTTCCCATTGCATGACAGTACAGTAACAAGCTATTGGAGCAGAGTATCATAATTGAAAATATATCAGGAGTGACTCCAGAATTAATTCCTAAGTGTGTTATGCAAGAGATTATGCCGGCTTGAAAAGAACTGAACTTCATAGCAAACAATTTATTGAAACTGCATAAAATAGATCCATAAAAATTATTGCAATTTTTTATTTTACCTGTCCAGATGCCAAAGGGGGCAGGGTGGGAAAGGAACAGGAGCCAACCAACAAAAAAAGCCCAACTTTCACTAGAAGACTGGGACCAATACAGAAATGAAGTTCATGACAGACATCCACGGAGATATAGAAGTGTTCACCTATACAAGTTGTAGCATTTAAAACTTAGGTGCACATGAGAGCAAGAATTCCATAAAAAATGACAAGACAGATAGGACTGCTTTGAAAAAGAACAGCTTCATCTTTTATTTTGTTGTGCTTTTTCTTATTCACTCTAGCCTGCCCGGAAGGAAAGACATGCTGTTCAAAGCATTCCTACTTCAGTTTCTTCTTTTCTAAACTGCAATAAGCACAATTTCATTTAAGTGCACAGTAGACTAGGAAATTTTATGTGTACTTCCAAACTGAGGAGAACCTGAAAACTAAGCAAGACTGTTGATATGTAAACTCTGAAATTACACTCCATCCTGTGACAAACATGAGGGAGGAAACCAAGGACTAGCCAGAAAATGACAAGCGAAGAAATACCTGACAGACTCCTAAACCAAGTCTCTGGACTCAGCATAACAAGAAACAGCTAACATAAAAAGAAGACAAGCCATAACTATCCATGCAACAATCCAGTTAATATTGCAGGTCCAAGATTTTTTGACCTCAGCATTTAATCTGAATCCCATTTAATATTTAGTTTACATAAATCTATCATATTTCACAATTTATATTAGCATGATTAGATCATCCTATTCCCTCAGGATCCTATTCCTACTGAGAGCAACAGATGTCTTTGATATTCAGCCTTGTTCTTCTATGTTTGTCTTTCATAGTGCAAATATTCCCATATATTAGAAGTATATAAAGCCAGAAAAGAAAACTATGTCTCAAGAGACATCCTAAGTATTAAACTATGCAGTTAATTCAAAATTAGAGTGAAAAATTTAACAGATGAAGGAAAAAATCCCATTTGGTAAAGACTCAGGAATCTGCTACCTGCCCTTGATTTTACTCCCCAGAGCCACTATGGAATGTGAAAACCTTTATACTGATAGCCTAAAAGTTAGTTCTTTTTTGATCACCATAAGTAAAAATTAGTATCAATAAATTCTTGAGAAATGTTTTGTACCATATTCTGATACAACAATCCCCTCTGCAGTTTCCATATGTTCTTAGCTACTTTGAATTGTTACTCATCATTCCACACAAGTTTGATACTCCTTTCTACCTCTTCAATACAACACAAAATAAATTTACTGTAAGAGACATCTGGTAAACTGATTCATCCTGTCTACTTGCCTGTATTTCCACTTATCGCCAATCTAATCAAGTACTCCAGCTTCTCTTCAGCATTCCAGTCTTTCCTCAGCTTCTCTGGCCTCTCTCCAGCATACTGAACCAAACTAATTTCCAGTTCCCACCATTTAATCATTTCACTGCCTCTCCCTAAGTAGTGTTCGAAGCTTTTCCAGACAATTTTACTCACAGATAACAAGTATTCTGATACAGTCTATTACTGTACTATTGATACATGCATAGGTTTTTTTAGTCATGACCAAAAATATTGGTAGTTTGATAATCTGCTTTGATCAGTATGTATATAATATCAAAAAAAAAGCCCACACAATTTGAGGAGTAGCTAACATAACATCCTATACTTAAGAACATGTGCACAATTAACAGGTTACTTTCCTTTTATGTTCAAGTATCTACAACATCTGTGTAGATTCCTAAAGCATATGGATGGAGGAAGCAAAAGGGTATGTCAGTAGGCTTCACTGGGACAGAGAATGATGAAAAAATATGTTCGCACAAAACTGAGTTTGTGATTAGACTCAAGCCAAGGCTAGAAAGTGAAATTCCCAGGGAAACGGAGTTTCCATTCCTTCATAGCCATACAGAGATTCATTAGTACAAGGAAGAACAAAGTAACTTAAATCAGATATAACCTTCCACAAACCTAAAAATGAATCAGATCTTAAAGATAAGTACTTGAATCAGCACGTGTATCTGTGCATTATCAGGGCTCTTTGCAAGCTTCTTTCCCTCTGGGGAATATTCTGGTAGAAATATTAAATTCAGAGGTAATTTTTACCTCCATCCTTCCTTTGACATTTTCAACATTTTATGAATGCATTTGCTCTTCAAGAATATTTTCATCTATTAAAGAATATTTATGAGTGCTGCTTCAAAGAAAACCACTGGAATGAGAAGTCAAGCAAAAGCTGAGAGTGAAGATTTCCATTTGCAACTACTTATATGTTAACTCCTAGCAAGACAAAAGAGCAACACCTACAACATATCAAAAATTGGATTAAAAAAAAAAAAAGATAACAGTTCATGAATTATATTATCTGTTGATTGTTTCAAAGTCTGATACCAAAGTACACCTGGAGAATATAAAAAACTTAAAATATTAGTACAATTTAAGTAGGAGGAAATTAATTCACAAAACAAATAGAAGGCAACTAAGGAGAGCTAAAGAGTTAAAAAGTTTAGGTTTGCTCTGCTGGAGCTCCATGCTCTCCTATGTAAACCTGTGACTAATGATTTTGTGAAGCAAAGATAGTATGTGATTTCACAAAGCACTCAGAACTGAGAGGGTTTATAAATGTTACCATTCATATGGATAGCTAGTATACACCTCCAGAGGAAAACTGCCCTTTAAAATGCTAAATTCAATAAAGGATTCATACCCTGGAAGTCAGGGCAGCAGCTGATGACAGCATCCAAAAATTCCACTTAATTCACTCTGAACCTTGTTACAAAAGTTTATGGATATTCCTATACCATCAACAGACTGGCTTTGGAGCTCCAAGGTGTTTGCTGTATGTGTTGATCCCAAGCAAGTTAACATTAAATACTAAAGGGACAGGTTACGTTTTCAAGAAAGAATAGGGAAATTACTCTTATACAGAAAAAAAGAGAGCACATCCATACTGCATACATTTTTCTCTGAAAAGAGTAATTGCAGAAAAACCAAAGCTGATTTCCACAAGAACGCACTTGTTAGAAGTTTGGCCAGAAAAATCAGGCTCCTAAAAGCACCATCTGTGCGTATATGCACATACCTCCTTTGAAAACAACTGGAAGTTTCAAATGTTCATTTTTTTTGGAAAGGAAAGGGAAATCAAGTGCTTCTGTGCACTTGTATATATTTATATAAGGGTGTAAGAGTTGAATACAAAGCACTAATTTTGAAAGCTTTGATGAAGAGTATCCTAGAGAATAACAAGATAAATACATGGATTACTAAAATGGGAGCTACATTTATCTAACTATTCCTGGTGAAGCTTAGAAGCCAATGGGGACAAAAAGAGCATATTTGGCTTACTTAATTGACTTGGAAGACTGCAATATTTGAATCATGAAAGTCAGCAGCTTTCTGAACAGTTGGTATACTGACATTTTAATGCCAACCATAAGAACACTGTTTCCAGAAATGACATTTCTAGGGAAACTGTTACAACTTCACACATTCAGAGGCAGGTACAATCAGTTGTTTCTCAAGCACAGCATTCCCTTATCAAAACGCATTACAGTTGAAAAAATGATGCATTATAAAATCCTGTGTCAAATATGTCTAGTGAATGATTGTTCATAGTAGCTTTTACTACAGCTCAGAAGGCAACACTATTTTCAATCAATGTAAACTTTGACATAATCTAAAGAAGGATTAAATATTACGAGTCTTCTCAATATCATTTATTAACACTATCAAAATTACACTTCCACCAGAGAAGGTCAGTTCTCATTTTTTAGACAATACCTGCTTTGCTAAAATTTGAATTTATGAAATTGCTTAAGTATCCTTTGTTTTTCGAAGTTTATTGTGCTTTTGGTTTGATAAACAGCCTTTTTAGTTTTGCAATCATAAATCTGTACGTGTTCTATGTACTTTCACGTAATAGGAAGGCTTTGATTTCTCTTATCCAGCACAATTATTTTCTTTGTAGCAATCAGAAATCCACTATGTACTTTGCAAGTATAATGGCTTCTACTAAAACTCACAGAAATGAAAAAAAATACAGAACTCTGGCACTGAAGACAAAGATGCATGAGGAAACTAATATATCTAATACACTGATTTTATTGTATTTTTATGCTAGATGGAGTGGCTTACTCATACGTGAATCAATTTTCCAATGCAGTCAAAACAACGTGGAAAGTCCTGCTAGTGCTAACTACAATAACGATTTAGCCCTGTTTAGTACTGGGGGAGATTAAATGGTACATTTCAGGTTACAGATGGTGAGGAGCTGAACAACTTCTGGCAGCTTTGAGCAAGTATCTGTCACCCTTACTGATTAATCACAGGAGATAATCAATTACCAGAGGTATTCTAATGCACTCGGTATTTTCCAAATATAAAAACGGGGAGACATACCAATCTGAAGAATTCATATGTGTGGAAAATCAAAACAGACAAATCGGACTTATTAAGAGAAAGCAAATAAGTACATAAGACTGAGAAAACGTAGATACTTTGTGTGATTGAATAAGGTCATGGATGTAGTACTGTAAAAGCATTAGGCCATTGCAATCCCAGACAATGAAGCAGCCAGTATTTTCAAATCACTATCATGCCATTAGCTGTACCAGTAATTACAGGTATTTGACCTATGAATCATTTTTAATAAGCATTATGCTTGCTGCAGCAGATAAAACCATTTTAGTAGTCACAGAAACACTCCTGTATTCTAGAAAGAGAGATCTACAGATAGAATCCAATCCGGAAAAAGAAACTTACAGAAAATTGATGAGGAAATAAAAATTTACAATTAGTTCTCGGGGTATTGCTATTGTCCCAACTTATACAGTGAAAGAAATTAACATGAAAAGTGTTTTTCAGTGTGTTCCAGCTAATTAAGGTGTTATGCCTTTAAGAATTTGCACATATGAGCCTTTAAAACATTTGACTGAAATATAAGTAAACTTTCAGTAAGAAAAAAAACCCAAAACAACAACTCACAAGTTCAGACAATATGGATGACATATTGGAAAATTTGGCTACTTTGAGTGATATCTTTTACTTAAATGTTTTTCACTTTCTTCTGCAAGACACACATATGATCAAACTAAATTAAAGGTTAGATTTTGAATTATTCTAGCTGTACCAGTCAGAACCAGAGAAAGTAATTTCATTAAGGAAAATTAATTAATTATAAATTCCTATTTAGTCTCCCCTTGTTTGCTTCTGTATTACACAATACTTGTATTTAAAAGCCAAATCTCAAACTCTTAGGTCAGTAAAAAAACCCTGTATTGCTACAGGCAATTCTGGTCCCATATGAGCTTCACAAAACATGAGCATAGCTACAGAAGTTGTGCAGTCTCATGCAAAAAATCCAGAATCAAGTTCCCTTATGTCACTGAAGTTAAATTACTGACAATAAAATTAATTGATCTCTGAAGGACATAAATGTTAGGAAACTAAATTCTAACAGCAATCTTAGTTTTTGAGAATATATTTTGAGGAAAATGAGTTGCCTATAAAATTTTTTACTAACCAAAAACCAAGCAAAAAATCAGTTTGATTTTACAACTGTACCATTCACTTAAAGGAAAAGATATTTTAGATACAACTTCAGCAAAGTACAGCTTTTAGGAAATATGACTTGAGTAGTAAGTGTCATCCACTATCAGAGGTAGAGACTATGACAAGCTCCAGGAAAGGGCACTGCTAAAGGCTTTTATTACTTTTTATGTACTGTCACCCAACTGTTGTTAAGGAAATTAAATTACCAACTGACGGGTCATTTATCCAAGAATGCTACAAAGGATATCTGACATGCAAACAATTTAGATAAGGAATCCTAGTGATCTACTACCCCAAATTGCCTGCAATTTGTCACTTGGAATCTACTTTTAAAGGCAAATCTTCATTGCCCTTAGAAAAAATAATTCCATTAAACACACGCTGAAAACTACAGAAGCTGATGAAACACAGACATAAGATTTTATACATCTTCTAGTATGTATAAAAGCCAGAATGTTTCCCTGTGTAAAAACTGCAAAAATAAAACCAAATTGTGAAAGGTGAATACGGTACCTAGCACTAATATTACATATTGGGTATTCCTTCACACTTTGACAAGCTTTTTTTCTGCTATAAGGATGTATATTTTTTAAATAACTGTGCCTGGTTATTGAGGCATTACATGTCTCATGTCTACCCACAACAAATACATGTACTGCATAAACAGCAGCAGTTTAGATTAACCTTTCAGTTCTCAAGCTCAAAGATGTAACTGTGCAATCTCTTCTATATGTAATGCCTATACAGGAATAAAAGCTGACAGTAAAGGGCATCACAAGACTTCCTTTATCCTGAATCCCTCTCCTCTTTGCTACCAACTCTTTTTAAAAAAGAAGTGAGAACAGAAAATCTCAACAGTTTTATGCCAGCACAGGGATCACTCCTGGGCAGGTTGAACTCAGCAATAATCCCTCACCAGGAAGGGAGCAGAGAAGGGCTAGCAAAAGCTTTGAGCAGACAGTTAGAGGAGATGACCACAAACATCCTTTCCAGCCTAAATTAGATGTTGGCTTCTGGATGCTGATGAAGTGATAACAGGGAACAACATCAGCTAATTGCCCAGGCAGCACATGGAAAGCAAAGTGCTGCACAGCATGTCACCTCTTGTCTTTTTTCCCTATTAATGTCTGTTTTGCTATCAATGCAAACAGTAATCAAGAGATTGGTTTTCTGTGACTTATTTCTATTGCAGGTCATCATATCTTCATATCCAAGCATTTTCTTAAATGAACAAAAGAAAAGTCCTAAATCTGAGGAACTGACCATATTTACAAGGAGGACAATCAGTGAAAATGAGCTGAATATACGAAGAAAGTCAAGTTTTATTTTCAAGAAGATGCAAAAATCACTTTTGCAGAAAAGTATAAAGTACATACACACAAAAAAATCAAAAATAAGGAAGGTTAAAGCATAAAAGTTTAACTTTTAATTACGTAAACTCAAGGTTCTCTGGGTATGCCATTTCTTTTCAGAAGCAAATGTAGGAGAAAGTATTAAGTAAAATCCAAGCAATTTTAAAGAAAGCCTAATCTTGACTCATAAGTAGGATGTCTATTCATGGACTTTTTTTCCCCTCATGTTTCCTGGTATTAGAACACAAATAAGAAATTATCAGTTGTCCTCAGGAGAAACTGCAGCAAACTGATAATCAGTCTTAAAAATAACTAAACAGTAAATTCTGAAGATTAAATTTAGGGAGTTATGAAGAATCTGTATTTGTTTACATGTCACTGCTAGCATTCTAATTTAGAAGTAAATAGATTTTGCCATGTCAGAAAGGTATTGGCAAAACATCAGCCAAAGAAAAGACTGCTTTCAGAAATAGGCAGTGAATACTAAAATACACAATGCTAAATACGCTTGCATATTTTAGTCATACCTTAAGACAAAAGTTTAAGAGAAAACCTGGAGAAGACTTCTTGTTCAAAATTTCAACGAATGCATATATGTGCAAAGAACTGCATGGATATCTACAGCACAGTGCTTGCAATGTATTTGCAAAGCTGAAGGACATAGAGTTTTCAGTTTGACTGGAGCTGTCTGCATACTTAGGTTGAAAGGGTGAATTCATTCAGCCAGAGAAAACACTGGGGATGAGGGACGGAACAGCTGTGTGTTGCTACAATATTCACAAAATGATGGCCAAACAGTCTCACTGGTGCTAATATTTCATGTTTTGTCAATGAACTGACAAGATAACTGTGCCCCTTTACCCAGGGTGGACACAGCAATCATGGCGGAGAGAAAAAAAATTCAGCATCTCCATGGTCACTTCATTGCATCACAAGGCAAAGCATATACCCTACCAAAATCTGTCTGTAACACAAATATAAATTCAGTCTTGCCTCACAGAGATGCTGTGAGTATCAGTCATCCTGTAACATGTCTTAAGATTCTTCCAGAAGGACCACTAGTTTTAAATTTTACAAGCAATTAATAATCTTATACATCAGGAACATGAAGAAGGGCAATGAATAGTGAAAACTTATTTCCATATTATAAAGGAAGTGGTTTAAATAAGTCTTTTTCAGAAGAAAATAAGATCCTTCTCCGTTTCAAAATGTGACAGGAATTTATCCTTTCATTATGACAAACTATAAACTTAGCCTGTTTTCCAACTTTAAACTGAAAACAAAGGTCATTGAACAGTATTTTTTTGTGATCGTTATACCCACACTCACAGCAATCACTGGTTTGGTCAACATAACACATAAAGAATTTGTTCTGGCAGCAAATACCTTATATCTTTAGTAGTTAAGCTTCGTGTATAGTACTTTGGGGATAAAGATGACAGAAAACCACAAATTTCTTTTGGGCCTTTTCTAAATAGACTACATCCCTAGATGCTTCTGTTTTCTAAAGACAACATAACAGTAGTTTAAATGTGAATTCATTCTGTTCAATACTTTAAACCTGCTGTTCCTTCCTTATCCTGTTTTTCCTCCTTTTAGTTACAACTTGCTTTAATTCAAATCCAAATTCCACAGATGATTATACATAATCTCCTAGGGATTTACTCTGGGTCCAGGTAAATTCAGCATATATCAGAATCAAGGCTCCTGTCCTACATGTAACAGTACCACAAGCATATCTTAGAGACTACAGAATCTACAGCAGCTGTCTGAGTAGGTAAGTCTGTTGGTCCAGGACCAGTGGTAACAGAGTCAGCATTTTGCAAGCCCCAACTTCCACTAGAAAACACAGCTTCTGTCATTGTTTAAATAGTTTAACCGTATCAGTTTAGTTGCACATGACACCAGCACACAAACAGCTCTTACAAAGTGACAATCCATGACTGAAACAGCTATCATCAGGGTTGTGTCTCTGGAGACAGTGAGAGAGGAATATGTCTCTGCCTGCATATGGCAAATGGAAACTCTTTTAGAAACATCCCAAATAAAGCAATGCTGCAGAAGTGATGTTTTTACATTCTAGAAATTCACTTTTGAAAAATCTGAAGAAACTTGTAGAATTTTCTAGAAGCTGAGACCCAAGTGAGGATTCATGGATAAATCCATAAAATACAGTAGTACAAAAACAATAAAATTGGGAACAGAAGACAAACACATGTGGCCTGTCAACTTTAAAAAAACAGCTTCTTTCTCATGGAGCTGGCAGAGAAGTAAACAAAACCCACAAACTGATCTGAGGAAGACTAAGCTATATACCAAAAGACAAGAAAATGAGGACCATGAAATCTGTTTATGGACAACAAACCAATACAGACAGCAGCACAAGTCAGACGCACCTCTGAAACGGCCTGCCTAGACATCAGCTCCGTAGTGGAACACATTTTCCCATTAAACCAAGGATGCATTAGAAGTATATTGCACAAACAAGCCAGACCACAGAGATGATAACATCTTAAGAACAACAATTTCCTCATACATTTAAAGCGCATGGAATACTGACCTCTATATACCCATGTCTGCCATCTTTGCTCATTGTCTTATAAAAGGAGAAAGAAGATGACACAGGAGAGCAGGAACTGAAACTATCTTGAAGATATCCAAGAGTGCTATTGATTTGCCTTTTTTTTTATTCCAGTGCATGCTCAATGAGGAAATTAGATTAAATCAGTCTGCTAAATATATTCTTGGAACTGAGTTGATGGTTTTAGCTATTAAATAGGAAGAGAAACAAAACAGAAAAGCCAAGTTGCATTTTAAAACATCAGTCCTGCTTCAGACAGTGCATGAGAGCCAATTGTTACTGTAAAAGTAGTGAGGAAGTGAGGATTCACTACTTTTGCAGTGAGATTGTGTTGGATTCATCTAATGTTATTGTAACAACATAGATTGCCAGTTTTGATTAACCTATTAAAAAAAAAAAAAAAGTAAAAAATATTTTAAGGTGATTGATGGCATATTTCCTGCAGAATTTTCTCTAAAGCTGTGCCTGATTAAGAAATGTTACCTGTGTATAGAACTATTCCATGCCCAATGCACATGCAAATAGACAAGTACTTTTCAGAAAGAAAAAACGGAAAGCCAAAAGCCACTTGGTAATTTGACATCATAAATTCCTTTTAACTAGCCATTATCCTACCCATAATCTATCTTTTAAATGAAAAAGACGATAAAAAGAAGTAAACAAACCCAAATCCTCCCTTAGATCTGTCTAGGTCTACAGATCTCAGCATACCTGCAAATCAGATGCTAGAAACCCCATCTCACTCACTTGTCTAGAACTTGGTGGATTACGTTTGGCAATACTGAATACTTCTGAATAGGTTTAATATTCCAGCTGATGCTCGTAAAATATAATTTCTTTATCCTCTACTTAAAAAAAAAACCAAACAAAACCAAAAACAAAACCACAAACAAAAAAAAAAAACCCAAAACCGAACAAAAAAAATAACCAAAAAAACCAAAACCACTTTATAAGAAAGACTACTTAGAATTCAAGGTGAAATCCTTCTGATTATGTAAGATATCATTAAACCAGAACTTTTTTGCACACATCCTGTATTTATCTTCCATGCTTTTTCAGGCCCCAAAGGATTCAATTAAAGTGCAGTTCTACTGTATTAGTAATAACAGTGGGCGTTTTTTGTTGTTGTTGTGTTGCTTTGTTTTTAACAACTGTGAAACTGTTTTCTAGTCAGAAAATGCTAGTTCATTCAAACTCAGACATCTGAAAATGTACTGTAGATGGAAATCTGCATAACTACTTGCTTGTTTCACCAGCTCTCTAGAAGCTCACCCGGCACACGCCACTGCCTTTCCAGGGCTGGGTTTCCCATAAGCAGCTCAGCACTTCCCAGGACTCATGGGATGCCAGGATTCACTACAGTTCCTACTGAACTCACCACCCTCTGCGCACCCAGAGCTATCAGAGTGCAAGATTCTGGCTTCCATTAGCGCTTTTCACAAATGAGCAGAGAAGACCCATAGCACAACTAGCCTAAATTACTGCACAGGACTCATAGCTCAGTATGTAACAGCTACAATATGACAGGGTTCACTGTTGCCACATGGCTTTGGATGCCTCTAAATCTGGGTTTGCAGGATGCTTCTGCAGAGGGAAAAACACTAAGAAGCGCAAGCTGGCATTGCTTTCCTCTCCCTGAAAATGCAACATAATTTCTCAGTACTTTGCCAAGGGTTTTGTCAAGTCTAATTTTAAGCCTGGCAAATAACTTGGCTTTTACCACTTCCTTTGGGAAAGGAGTCAACAGCCTATTACGTTTCAATGACAGCCACCTGGCATGAGGGTAGGACACAATCACACCCCAAGAGTCAGCTCAGAGAAGATGAAACCCAAGGACTTTCCTGAATAATTTCCCTATAGCAGAAACATTGTTTCCCCAGCTCTCAAAAGCAGTAGCAGATTTTGCTCATTTGCTCACCCCGTCCACACTAGTTATGCACTGCCCTTTACAGGGTGCAGTACCTCCACCATTATGATTGGTACTGCAACTACTATAGGCTATAGAGGACATCTGCTTCTAGACATGATTTCCCGGATAACTTAAGCCTAGGATATCACACCATCCTAAAAGAAATGTTGGCTCATTACAAGTTCTGTATGCAGAAAGGGGCAGTTCATATACTGAAGAGACTTCCACTTTGCTACTACATGTAAGGGGATAGGCAATAATCTAAGTGAGTTGCAGCATTCAAATCCAAATGAACCAAGTTTTTCTCTGCTACATCACACTAGGTCAGAGATGCAGTAAAAAGACTTCTGCAGAGTTTAAAGAAAGGACAACCCTTCCTCTGCATGGAGCCATAAAACAAGTCACGTAACTACACCACTATAAACAAATTTGATGTTTGGCACAGATTTAGGAATTGTGGTTCTGTAGATATACAACCTATGACATTAGGAACAGACACTTAGATTCACAAACAACAGATGAACATTAAATGTATTTATAATACTATATCCAATGTCCTCTACAGGACAAAGCTGGAGAAACTGCTGTAACTTGCCTCCGTATTGGTATATCTTACAGGATACATATATATCACATACAAATTGCAGTTCCCAACAGCTAACACAATGCAATTTTTATTTGGTGGGGGAATACCCATAAAGGCATTTCAGTAACACTCTGAACACCAACAAAATGTGTTTTTTTTTTTTTTTTTGATTTTAAGTTTTAGTAGAACTTGAAACTCTACAAGTAGCATTTCAGAAATTAATATCAGATCCTCTTTACTGCCAGATAACAGTAATGAGCCTTTTTGCGATTTCATGGTTGGATTATTAAACTAGATTGGAGTTTTGATATTTTTAAACTTTTACTTGAAGCTGCAAGGGAATGCTTAATGGGTTCAAAAACAAACATACTATCTATATGCACAGTTTGTTGAGACAATGGAACTGTATCTGAGATGACAGCCATGTTTTATGATTATTTCTGCAATTTATAAGCCTTGGGAAATGTATTAGTAAGTTAAAATGGTAACTATTTCCAAAATAAGTGAAGCATATATTATCACCCTGGACTCTGTTCTGAGAAATTACATTTTTCCTTGGAAATATAAAGGTGAGATTTTAACATAGATGGCAACTCTCAAAAATACCTTTTTGATATGTGAATGGCTATAAGGAAACATTTAATGTTGGCTGATCTAAAGCACAAAAATATTTGTATGGAACAGCATAATGGCATAATGACACTTTTTTTATATTTATCAGGGCATAGTTTCAGACCATCATATTTACTGGCATGAATGAAGCAATTTCAAACATACTGTGCTAGTCTGCCACCATGGCCACTTAAAAATTCACTAAACTATATTAGCGTTCCTGAATGATCTCTGGGAGAGCAGCCAAAGCCTTTAGAAGAGCTCAGCTTCTGGATCTGGCCAGCAAAAGCTGGCAATGTACTTCAAGCAGCAAACAAAACACTACTTAATTGAATGATATTTATTTAGCTGAAAACATTCAATGGGCAACACCACTTCTGCTTGGAGGAGAGTATATGAGGCAATCAGAAGTGCTCCCTAAATTCAGCTCTGTGCTGGGGCTCTTTTCCCTTTGGCAAACACTTTGTTCAGAGGCACCTAAGAGGTCCCACAGCCTGGGCAGGTTATTCCCTTGGGGAGCTGCACCAGTGATGCAGAGTCTCTGGGGAAGACGTACAGGTGTGCCTGTGCCAGCACTTCTCTTATGCCCTACTGCAGTGATGAGACTGCAGATAGCTTTCACAATGGTACTCTCTGCAACAACTCCACTATCCTAACCACATAAACCTGGGTACAAAAAACAACTGTTTGTATCCCAGATAGTTATCCACACCCTTGAGCAACAGCTGCTGTTTATGCGGCAGAAGCTGACAGACTGGGAAGGACAGTGTTATTCCACCACCTGAATAATAACTGTACTTTTTCTGAACTCTAGCATTTGACATTGAGTCACTCTGCATAGCAACAAAGTCAGGATGCTGTTATGACACATCAAGTTGCACTATATGACCTATACAAGGGTAATTTTCTAATGCAAGAGCTTAAAATGCATCATTTATCCCCAGTTGAGCACATTTTCACTGCAATGTGACAACTAAAAAAAAAAAAGAAGTTAGTCCCTGCATGTATAAAGAGGAAGGAGTGCAGTATCTTGCAAAATAGTTTCTACTACATTATTTCTAGTACAGCTCTGTAAATAGCCATGATAGCGCAGAGACCACATAAGAAATGCAGAGTATGGAAACACAGCCTGCATTTAACTTGAATATGTGTCCATCTATTATCCAACATAAAAATCTGATATTTGTTTAAAATTATGCAAGGTATAAGAAATCATAAACAAGTTTTTATTACAGACCTGCAAATACACAACGCTCTGGTTTCATTCCTTCTCTCAGCTTTATTGTTCCCAGGTAGAATTCTGTCCTCTGCACCTGTCTGCCTGTCTTTCTGTTTTTATCATCTTTTTGAAAATGGTGAAGGAAAAGCAAGAGAGATAAAAAGGAAAGCTTCAATCATGAAGCTTAAGATGGAACAGGAGAGGGCGAGCAAACTCCCTAGATAACAGGTCTGGTTTATCTGTCTACCAGCTAAATTCCAGAATTGCCAATACCATGTACTAGAATGTTGTGAATGAGACTTTAACAGAAAGATTTATATATGCCTCTCTAAACTTTAATCCTTAAGAATGTATAGACTGCTTTTAATTTAGAGAATTATTAGTAATTTAAAATAAGAAAATAAAAAATACAGTCTTTGATTTACAAGAATTTAGTGGTTCATTTTAAAACTGTAGTCTCATATAAGTAGGATCTTCTTTCATTTTACCTCATTCAAGTTGACTAGCAGAAGTTGAGACTAAGCTCAGTCTACCAAACAAGCTTCTAGTTCATAAAGACCTAAATTAGAATTCTACAGAGAGGCCAAAAAGAACTGAAACCAAGTTTAAGTGATGCTGAGCAGCTCCTTTTCTGCCCATCCCATTCTTCTTCAAGCATTTGCTTTGTATTTTCAGTATTAGGACAAGCAGCAGTTTGAGAACATTTAATAGATAATAAGAGTTCTGAGTGGTTTGAATACCAAACCGTGTGAAAGCTCAGATAAATCAATAAAATCTGACAGCTTCTCTCCTGCATTTCTCACGGAAGCAGGAAAGAGTGGGATTTCTTACTATTTTTTTTTTTTTTTTGATTGCCTTTCCAGCATCATTCAATTTAACACGAAATGAGCAGTCTGCGTAGTCCAATTTTACCATGTCACCTTCAAGTAGTTTTTAGTTGTATTTTTCTGATTCATAGAACTCCTTGTTTTTTTATAGAGCTGTTTTGGCATGAACGCATTCAGTATATTTAATGCTATTTCCCATATGCAATTAAAGTGGAAGTGAACTTTTCTCCTTATCTGTACCTTTAAAATACAGGAAAGCAATTCATAATGAACATTATTTCCATAGATTTGGTTCTTGCTTCAGTTTCTTCATTTAGGAGGAAGCAGATGATCAACCTTTCCTACACTGAATTGTGACAAGCAAAGACAGAAAACTTTTATACTCTTTATTGCAAAAGGCAAAGAATTTTATCCCTAGTGGATATACCCATGAAGAAGACTATGAAATGGAGGACAACCTTCAATTTTATCCTCACTGCAAGGAAGGAAAGCTAGCAGCTGCCAGGATAACACGAGTAGCCACTGTCAGAATCTCCCTGGTTCTGCTTGCCACTGACAGGGAATACCTGGAGGTTAACTTGACTGGCACTTCAGAAAGAGAGAGGAAAAAACAACACCCAACCAACCATAAGCACAAAAAAATCCACCAAAAAAAATAAACCAAAACAAAAAAACAAAACAAAAAAATCCCACAACCCCTCAAAAAAGAAAACAAAAAAGTCCAACCCTAAAGCAAGCAAAAACAAAACCAATAAACTCCCCAAAAAACCTAAACAAACAAACCACCAAAAAAAACCCCCAAAAACCAACAACCCCCCAAAAAAACCCAAAAAACAAATCCCAGAGTCACTGCATTCAAAACAGGATGCAGGTACTCTGGCCAGGGTAGGAAGGAGGAACTTACAGCCTCTACACGATGATGCATTGGTCATACAGTCACCAAGAACCAGCAAGCTAACTTTCTAAGTTGAACTTAAATGATAACCTTTGGGAACTAGCAAACCTGTCTCAATCTTTACCAACTGCAACTATGCAGAGATCAAGAAGCTTTAAATAAGCATAGCATTTTAACGCCCAGTTACTCAAAACATATTATTTCTTAGGCTCAATACAGTTACTTCATGAATACCTGACTTGTTCAAAAAATCCTTTTCTAGTACCTGTTCTTGAAGAAACCAGTTTTCTTAAGAGTTACTTGAAAAATTATAATCCAAACCAACCCATCAACTTTTATCAACATTGTGAGCAAACACGATATAAAAGTAATTAAAATCCCCAAACAAGTAAACAGATGAAAACATTCCACAATCATGAGTGAAATCTGCGCAACCTGAATAATCAGGCACCTTCCTGCAAAACCTCCAGAAACTTGACTGAAGGCTAAATGAAGTAATTCCATTATTCAAAAACTGTTAACACGGATCTCTACCAGCTTTTTCACAAGTAGCAATCCAGTTACAGCCTGCCTATGTCTACCAATATCAGTACAATTTGAACACACACCAGTTTCAGCAGCTGCATGCAAAAATTTAGCATAGCCTTCAACTGAAAATGAAGCAGTTAAGTCAAGTAAGGGCAAAAAAGGAAGTTTTCAAAGGCCTTTCTTAAGTGATAAAAAACACCTATTTCTTTATGCGCAGCTAGGAATAGAAAACATGAAATCTGGATTTAACCCTGGCTCTCCTAGCGCCACCTAACAGGACTTCAAAAATTCCGCAATCCCAAGCAGCCAAAATCAAGCTGGATGTCATCAGATCAAAGTTGAAGTTTGCAAATGGATATTTTTTGATGTTAATTAAACTTTTTTCACGGCATTAATGAAGACTATGTCAGTTTTGCTAGAAATTAAAAGTATTTCACATTATGTACTTGTATTGATTTACATTATATATTAGATGAGCCTGTAACATAGAAGCCTTGAGGTTTTCACATTATATATCTGCAAGACATTTCTGAATTAACCACATATGTATTTGGGATGGCTACCTCTTTCTGTCAGATAAGCAATATGAGAATCATTTACTTTCATTTTCTCCTAACATTGTTTCAGAACACATTGTCCATAATTAAATCACCTGGCATCACGGTATGTCAGTCTTGATGCTCCTCTCTGGAAAGAGCATGCAGTTAGGTCCACCATCCTGCCGTCACAGCAAAACATAATAAGCAAAGGACTATACTATGAGAAATTACTAGCTGTGCATTTCAACTTTATAATAGCTATTTTTCTTCCTTTTTTTTTTAATCCTTTTTTTTTAAAAAAAAAAAAACGATTTAAAAAAAAAAAAAAGGTTAAAATAGTTAATGCCTCATTCCTTCATATATTCCAATAAAACTTTAAAGATTATGGAGTGTGGGGGTGAACATCAGTGGGATGCACTGGGCTCATTTAATACTATCCACAAATGAGCTCATTTTATTCATTGCTCATTTTATGGACATGCTAAAGTTGGGGATGTGGAGTAATCTAACTTTTCTAATGGATTTCAAGAGAGCTAAAATCATGTGTCAGCTTATGGTTTATTCAAGGTCAGTGAAAAGCTAGCTAGTACAAATGCATCTATAACAAAAATGCATGTTCTCTTAACAGTCTCTATAATCAAGCAATTAAAATGATTTTCAAGGTTCATGAAATCAAATATCATGAATAACCGTTATAAGATGGCCTAGTTATTTTGAGAGTGTCAATAAAGCCTCATTTTTCATACTGAGGTTTATATTCTATTTTTCAACTGCAGCAAAGCTTGAAAAAAAATAAATCTGGCATTGCATTAAAAAAAATAAAAATCACAATGTGTCATCTTCTGATTATTCTTTGAAAACATAAGGGCCTTTTGTAGATAACTACTGAAGGTTTATGATGTAAAGAAGTTAATATTTGTAAATAATATGGGGTTTTAAATGGAAAAACAAAGAAGTCATACAAGTGAGAGACAGCCAGGAGGGTACAGGGCACACAGGTGCACCCACCTCCGGCTGGCAGGAGGTGCCTGGGCTGTGCTCAAAGGAGCTTGATACCATATAGTCGAGTTCAGGGCCTTTCTAGCAAGCTACTGGCGCACCCATGTTCATCTTACAGCTCTATAAAATGATCAAAATTAAAACTTTCAGAAGTTTTAAGTTTTCATAAGGCCAAAGTTGGCCATTTGATGTATTTTTTCCTCCTCTAGCCATTTCAGGAAGATAAAGCCGTAGAAAGGAAAACTCAAAACTGAGAAGTACCCTCAAGGCAGGGAGTGTGAAGAGCTCACAGGGTACCTCATAATTCCCAGGTATCACTGCCAATACAGCAGAAAGTGCTAATTTAGGCCAATGTCAGCAGAAGTGTGAAAGATGCAATTTGAGGCCCCACGGTTGCCAGCTACTATATACAACAGGCTTTGAAAGATTTGATGAATATGAACATCCACCCGTGGAGATGTTGGTAAGGTCACAACACTTAACTCCGCAGCTAAATCTGGAATGCCAGATGCTGTAATGATATTTTGGTGCTGTGATCTCCAGCTGAGAGCAGATTTCCATACCTAGCTAGGAGCTATGCAACACAGAGCAGATGCAGAAACTGCAAGTTACTCAAGTATACAGGCTTGAGACCTTCAGCTGAGACCCTTTTCCTGAACGTGGATGAATCAGTAAAAACACAGAGGGAGAATGAACAAATGCTTACTTGCAAGCGAGAAACTGTACAAGCACATCTATGATGAAAATATTAGGAATTATAGAAATTATGTACTTGATCAAAGATTTTCATGCAAGATTTCAAAAGAAAAACCAGGGCAAATAACCACCACTACTGCTCCTTGTGCAGCCTTCCATCATCCATCTGTGGCTTAAGGGTAAACAGGCACTTTATTCAAGCACTGTTTTTAACAGCGCTTGACTCATTTTTCTTTTTTGAACTTTTCTAATGGCTTCTGAAGCTATTAATAAAGTTGTTAGAAGTGAATTCCCCTATTTAATTTCACATCATGTGGAGAACTATTTATGTCTGGCACTTAATACTTTCATTAAGTATTCGCTGACTTGTCTATCATGAGGAAGACTTGACAGTCTTCCCTATTTGCTTTCCTTTCTGCATTTTTATGCCAGTGTCCATTATCTTGATATTTGTTTTCCAAGCACTGTTCTCAACTTTCTAAGTTCTCCTCACATTGAAGCTTTTACCCTCGTGATACCTTTCACATCTGTTCCAAGTGGACAGAATTTATGAAGAATAACAGTGATATTTTTTTACATGCTTCCTTCCCATCAAGGCTCCCAAGGGTAAGCATGTTTCCAGACACTGAGTGTCTAATTCTGAATACATATATTCCCCATTTGCATAATCTGTATTCATTAATATTTTTAGTTCTTTTTTTTTTTTAATTGGCTAGTCATTAGGAATTGCATTCTTCTGCCAGTACTTCTACTGAATTTTAGATCTGAATATGCCAATTAATTTGGTGAATTTCTTGAATTTGTCATTTTGCCATTCACCTTCTTTCCCAGGTAATTTATTAATGTGAAAAAAACATAAATCCATTTCCATTAATTCTTTCCCCTTTGGCTCTTACATTTAGCCTCTTAGTCATTTAGAAGAGCACTTTCCTTGTTATCCCATTAAAGGTATTTGGTGAGAAAACTCATCTAAAAGTTTTTCAAATTCTTTCATTTTTAATCAATCATTTTTACCCAAAAGCTTACCCTAATTGAGGCCCTAGTGTGAAATTTTTCTTCATAAAAGTAACACTCATTCTTCCCCTTTGCAACACATTTCTACTAATCACTTCAATTTTTTTTCCTACACATCAGATTTCTAAGTCTGTAATTTCTGAAATGTTGTTATAGACCACTTTTACTTCCTCTCATCCCTCTGGTACTGGAGTCAGGTTAAGCAAGAAGTTATGCACAGTACTGAGCAGTCTGACAACTTCATGCTTGAAATTAAGAAATAACCATGTGACTTTGTCAATTTGTTGATATTCATTTTAAAAGCTTGACCTACGTGTTTCAGTGATACTTAATTTTGATGCAGGCATGCAGTGGAAAACAAAGATTTGTGGGAACATCAAGGAGCTCATCAAGGCCAAGTGAAAGATAATGATACAGAGATCGAAGGGGCTGGGGTTCAATCTTACTGGTCTCATGGGTTGAGCAAGTAATGAGGACAGAAGTCATGATTGCCTTGGACTTGTCCTGCCATACACCTATTCCTCCCCTGCCCTCATCTAAACTCACTCATCCAACTCCCAAATTATGTCCTATCAGTGGGTGAAATTCTCCCAGAAGCAGGACAAGAAGACAGTTTTGGAGAATATGAGGGGCTCAAGGTCAGTCAGCACGCCAGGAGGGGAGCCAAAGAGAAAAAGAATGAAGTTTTGGGAGGATAAAACTTCAGGATGAGCTGAGGAGAGGGAAAAAAACCCCAACCCCAACATTAATTGAATTGAAATGGGCTATACCCTTCCTCCAAAGCCTTTTGAGCCCTATTTGGGTTGACTGATTGACTGGAAAGACAAGGCTACAGAAATGTTTATCAAAGTCTACTTACAGTAAATTAACAGTTGTCTGCATTGCATGTTCTAAATCTCTAATCGGTGAGTATACTCAGTTTGCAAGAAAGGTGTGAGGCCAAGTCCTTCACTTGAGTAGACTCAGAAAAGCTAAAATAAAAACAGGCAGAAGTGTCCTCATGTTACAGAAGTCTATTACAAAGCAATAACAAAAAAGGGTTAACTGCTTTGCACCCACAATTTTTATTCAGTGTAAAAAAATGACACACCTTTTATCTCCTTAGAAAACTATCCAGTAGAGTAGGCTTTTTTCCTCCCTCATCACAGCTCAGTGACACTAGAAATAAAAAGCATTGTTGAGAACACAATGCTTTCTAGGAAGACTGACAGAAATGCTGCTCACACAGTCTGACACATAGACATACCACGCAGCGAACATTTGCTGTGAAAAATCATATAGTAACTAAGAGTGTCAAAAAATGAGAGCAGTAGGCCAGACAACTACCCTTATAGACAAATTTTCACTTAAGACATCAGATGAAATTATAGCAACTTCAAACAGAAATAGAGTTCACCAGATGGCACACAGTGCTAGGGGGTGCCACCTAATGGGCTTTCATTTATTGTACATTGACCTAATTTTGTGCTCTGTCTACAGAGCAAAGAACATGTACTTGGTCACAAAGGTTTTGAGAAAGTATGTTCCTGTAAGCAAACCCATCGATTAAAAAAATATTTCTGGGAATTACCATTTAAGTCATGGGATGCTGGTTTAGTCATTCATTTGCATCCTTTAAACCACTGTCCTTCCACTGAATACTTGCAGTCTATCAGAAACAGAATTGCTAAGCTCTCTTTCCCTTAAAGCCCATAATTTTCAGCAGCCAGACCTCCCTGACTTATGTGCTTGATGGCATGTAAGTGGATGCAACTTTGAACAAGAACTTGGGGTACTGCCAGTACCATTTGAAGCTGTATTAGTAATTATCATATTACTATGTATTAATAATTATCATATGCCCATTTAAATTCTTACATTTTGCCATTCATAAATGACAAATTAGTTCACTCCAATGTGATGGAAAGAGGTCATTCTACTTCACAGGTTCTTCTATCATTCCATCAGGTACCTTTCCACTGCCATCAGTGTCATCAAGCCAGCTGAGCCCAGGAGATATCAGTAAAGCTCCACCTTGCTTCCTATTGAAGTTTACTGCAGCAGATTTATGAACTGTACCTTCCCCAAAGCCTTGAGAAGCATCACAGAAGAGAAGAGAGAGATTAGGAGACTATAAAGTTGTGGCAAACATGGTGGAAATACAGCTGATATTCTTTTTTCCTTTTACGTTGGTTAAAGAAACATGGAAAACCAGAAAAATGAAACATTTTAAATGAACAAAGGAATTCAAGTGTGTAGTCAGCACATGACAGTGGTGAGGAAGGAAAACTAAAAGACCAACCTGTAGTATCAAGAAGGCCAAACTGCAATACAAACTACCTGGACAGAAATGATAGTCAAAATTCATTCAGAAATATGAAAATGTAAGTCACTTTTTCCTGCCTTTTGTCCAGCGCCAGGCCGTCACCGGTGCCTTCAGCAGACAGCAATACATCTTCTCTTCATCTGCTACCTGCTGACTTTGTATTGACACAATAGTCTAGTTCAGATTAGAATGCAATTTAATGGATGTAACTGGTATAATGAGAAGTACCTACCAGGGCTAGACACAAAAGCCCATATGAATAGAAGAGTGCTGAAAACCAATTTGATAATTCTTCAAATTCCTGCTTGTAATTTGACAGAAGCTAAAACTCTTATAAGATGGAGAGTATCATAATTCAATCAATTAGGAGAAGATATTAAAGAACAATGCATAATTAAAACATTACAGTCTCTTCAGACAAAATACTAGCAATCAGTACTAGAAAAAAAATAAAGTGAGAAGGGCAGAGATAAAACTAGAGCACACTGTATCATTTTGCCTAAGCAAGCCACACACAACTTGATTTTGGTTGAAAAATCTTACAAGCTCTTCAGCAGAAATAATGTCAAACATAGCACAGCTTTTATTTACTTTTCCTTTTTTTTTTACATTTCCAAAACACTACTAGATTTGATGAAGCCATCACCTGAAGAATACTAGTAATCACAAAGTTAAAAAAAAAAAAGGCAGCTTTGGTATTTATCTTCCTCATTAAAACAAACAAGACTATTTAGAAATGTAACCTCAGGTATTTCGCATTGAAACTTTAAGAGGTGTCCAACGAAGCAGCCACAGATTTTGCTACATAAGTGGTAAGCTTAAACATCAAGAGCAAAGACTCAGAAGAGGCAAGTACCAGACGAAAGCTCCCTGAAAAAACAGGCAAAAGGCGTTCAGCCCAAAAGGGCAGAAAAATACCTTTCTAACAGACAGAATCATTTGTGGTTAAAGAAAACTACTTCTATAAGTAGAATACAATTTTATGTTCTCATTTGTCAAAAAGATCACTTTGATCACTCCCACTCTTGAGGGAGATTATTTCTCCCTCAAGAAATAAAGCTGCCATTTACTGTGAACTACAGCACATAATCTTTGTGCACTCAGTTCATGCACTTGGACAAAAACCTGTTCTTCCTCACATTTCTTATAAGGCAATTTCATATTCACATTACAAATCCCAACAAAACTGACACAAAGGCAACGGATAAGAATTCTGGTGAAGCAGTTACACTGTAAGAAACATAAGGAAGTTTAAAGCAACCAATGACTTTCAGCACCATTAGTAGTTTTCAAAAGAACTTATAAAAGAGATCAGTGATCAAATTCCTTTCTGGTTCACAGAAGCCATCCATGTAATTAAGATAATAAAAGAAAGCACAACTCTTTTTCAGAAAAAGTCACAGTATACAGAAAGGAAGTAGTTGATTTTGGCAGGCACCATAAAGAAGCAAAAGCGCTCCTAAGACGACACTATTTGAGGGACAGTGAGGACAAACAGTATATACCTAAGTACAGAAAAACTGACAATTAGTGCTATGCTCTTGATTTATCAGTTCACCAAGAGTACTGGAGAAGGCTAGTTCTGGGCTGTGAAGCAGAAGGGCTTTTATCCTGCTTACTTTCTATAGCTCAGATATCTCAATGTGGCACAGTATAAAGCTTTGTGGATATAGGGGCTTACGGCTCAACGATGCATTAACATGGCTTTGAAGCATGTTAGTTTACCCGAAACTATGTAGACACAGATTAAAAGAGACACGAAAGCTGTCAGCAATATACACTTCTCTGTGTAGAAAAGGTACAGAAAATATAAAATTTTCCAAAAACGCACTGCATTGTATCACTTCAAGACATTCAGAGGAGAGTTCCCAGCATCACTGATTCTAGCACCTACCTAAAACTACAGAAAAATATGTCCTGTTTCATCCATGAACATACCAAATTTCACCTATGAAGAAATCATCCTTCTTTCCCTGTTACTAGTTAGATGCCCACTTCAGACACTTGTCTCGTTAATGATGAGACTCCACTTCGAGTATGGTGTACAGTTCTGGTGTCCTCAACATAAAAAGAACATGGAACTGTTGGTGAACAAGTTCAGAGGAGGGCCATGAAGAATGATCAGGGAACTGGAGCACCTCCGGTATGAAGATAGGCTGAGAAAGTTGGGGCTGTTCAGCCCGGAGAAGAGAAGGCTGCATGGAGACCTCATAGCAGCCTTCCAGTATCTGAAGGGGGCCTATAAGGATGCTGGGGAGG
>JAOEHX010016937.1:0-25748 GCA_025448015.1 Bolborhynchus lineola | reverse complement strand
TTACTGGACTGTTCTTATCTCAATCCGCGGGAGTTACATTCTTTTGATTCTCCTTCCCATCCCTCTGGAAGCAGGGGGAGGAAGTGGCGGGGGGGGAGGGTGTGCAGACAGTGAGAACAAGTGAGCTACCTTGCTGGCTGGACTTAAACCATGACAGTGATCTGTCTTTCCTGTGGAGAGCAAAATAATTTTGAGGTGAGACTGCTGTAAAGGTTACACATGCATTAACAATACTGATGCAGAATGTACAGAGCTTTTATCCATATAAAGATGTGTTTGAAGAGCTGGGCTCTACAAAAGGCATCAAATTAAAGTTCCTCAGCTTGTGAAGTGCTCACCTCTCAGAGAGCCATTAGTATTAAGGAGGCAGATTAAACACAATTTAGATCACATTGAAAGACTAAAGTCAATTTAGCAGGTATATAACCATGCATGATAATGGCCTCTAAATCTACAGCAACAAGGTGAGGATATGCTTGGATATGCAGGATAAAGATGTGAAACTACAATAATTTCCTCTGAGGACTATAAAAGAAGCAATGACGAAGAGGCAAATTTTAGATGCTAGTTTGTTTAAATATGTAAATTCAACTGACTGATCTGGAAGGGAAGTAAATCTGTTAGCAGTTTTATATATGGTCTGCAGGGTATTGTGAACTTGACCTTTGTTGAATTAAACGGGTTCCTAGCTGAATGGTGTGGTATTTCATTATTATTTGCATGCTGACAGCAGCATGCTGATTCAATATGGGGGAAACATTAAAATCTTTTCCAAAAAAGCATATGATCTTCTAGCTGCTTCTCCACTCCAAATTTTTGGTATATGGTAATTGTGGTTTGGTTTTGTTTGCTTCTTTTTTTCCTGGTGCTAGATTTTTACCTATTGCCCATTATATGCTAGAGTGTATAGGAGGCTCACAGGGGAGAGGAAGCTTTTAACTGCAGAAAAATCACTTTTTAGATAAGATGGCAACACATAGTTCCAAAGAATATGGAAACCAGGAGGAATCAAACTCATAAAGACTTTAAACTTGTATAGTGCTGGGATAACAGGTGGGCTTAGAAAAATAAGCAAGCAATGCAGCTGTCTACAGAAATCTTATTTGATGAAAAGTGTCCAAATTCATCTGTATGACATAGTTTGATAGTTTGCATTACAAGGGTAACTAAAACGTGATTAGGCGGCACCTAATGTTCAGTCTGATCTGTCTGATGGGGATGTTTTACATTTGCCTGAACTTTAGGTAGGGAGCCAGGGTAGAACCCTAAGAATATAAAAGAAGAATATTTTTAAGGAAAAATACACACCTTTTCTTTGTAAACAATCTAATACATTTTAAGATAAACACATGCAAAGACATTGCACATAAGCTGTCCTTACACGTAATACAATGCTGACTTTACAATACAGCTTTAACTGGTGGATTGACTTTGTGATTCTGCTTGTTGGGACCTACTGTCATGAAGTGACTGGAGCCTTATTACCACTTTTTATAGGCCTTTTATCAGCCTTAATGGATCAGCCATTAATGAATATCTCACAAGCCAACTCTAGAGTCAAATGCCTGCTTTTTCCTTGGTCCATGCTACTGCCTGCATGGTCCCACCTCCATATGAAGACTGGACCAACAAGTCCTTTAGGCTCTGCCCAAGCAACTCATGTCATGTTGTGTGATCCTTTTACACTCTCCTCAACAAGGATTTTGTGTTTATCAGGATGTATAGCACCCAGCCCCAGGAACTGCAGTAGTCTCCTGAATGTCAGTTTTCTGAGAACACAAAAATGTGTTAGTTTCAGAGGCTGCTCACTGACAGAATAAGATGGGTCAACATTACCTTCTAATGAAGAGTTATTGGAAGTCTTATTTTTGTTCATATCTGAAATACTTCACGTTGAAAATAGCAACATAAAAACTGAAAAATGGTTGTTTATAAGCAAAAAAAATAAAAAGCCATGGTCAGAGAAATGAATTATGGTCCTCTTTTGGGAGGGCCTATAAAGATATAGTCAGTCTAATACTCACCCAGCATAACCCTCCTGTTGCTAGTTCAGAGAAGCAATTAAAAAAAAGCTGTAAGTCCATTCACAGGCATTCCAGTATATCTATACTGCACTAGTTTTTTATGCTATGCCTGTATCCATACTTTAATATGTGGTTTGGCCTCCAGTTCTGTTGATATAATTCTTCACTCTTTTAAAAAGAGGACATGAAAAACTCCAATATTGTGAATTAATATCTTGATTCAGTTAGGTAGTAAACTGTGTGCTTAATTGGAAGCAGTAGTAATGTTGTAGCAAATGAGATTTCTTGCAAGCACTAAATTATAAACACACTTAAATACCTTGCCGAATTTCAGCCTGGTTTTGCATATCGCACTCTTCTTAATAAACAGTGTTGTATTGTATGTTGGGGTGTCATATGCCATAAATAACCCAGAGTTACACGCAGTAAACTGAGTAGAATTACAAATGAGAGCCACTACCCCTTCACCTTTCTGTACAGAAGGCAGGGGTTAATTAAGGGCCCTTCAGGTTTCTTTATTTTGACCAGAACACAAAACTAAATATAGGTTGCATGGTACATTAGCGAGTCTGTCAAAGACTGTGGCTTTGGCCAGGCAATTAAAGAGGGCAAAATATTCTAAATGAATTTTTAAATAGCTTCTTCCAGCCATTAAGCACAGTTATCACATCCATATTTTGCAAATGTAAAACACTGAAGTTCTCGAAAGTCTGTTCTCTGCAGTATTTTTTATTGATGATTCATCTGAGCTTCATTTCCTAACTGAAAACCTTTGTCGGTCAATTTATTCCAACATAACACTATTTGGTTGGATAGTTATTAATCCTGTAATTGTTCATGGCATGCCAGGAATAATTCAGCTAATTATTGCAATATGTCTTACTTTGCCATGCTTCTATATGTCAAAGTGACTTCTACACATATTGGAAAAAATTGGTTCCTTAATTTAACTGAATATATAAAAATTGATTATTAATTCACAAAAAAATGGAAAATTACATTTTTTTCCTCTGCTCCACACATAATTTCTACTGGTCTGGATACATTTTTGACAAATACTCTGCTGCTAGCGTTAATTGATCCATGAATAGCACTATGCTGCAAAACTTAGAAGTGCTGCCCTCACTGAACATTAGTTTCAATTATAGGACTGCTATAACAGAGCATGCTGAATCACAATAGAAAAGGAATTCATTTTTTCCAGTTCATCTTAGATGAAAACGTAATACTACTGAAAAGGTAAGAATAAGAGGACAGTTATCCTGGAAAAAAAAGAAAAAGTGATCTATATATATGTGCTGTATTCATTACAGGATACTCTAATAATTACATACTCTAATGCAGTTAAAATGCATATTTATGCATAAAATGAACTATATTTTATGCACTTTGTTGTTTTTTTTTTTTATTTTTACATTTGACAATAGATCTGATTTCACTGAAGTCAATCTCTAGTCTCTCTTTGGCCTAATAAGAGTAAAATCAGGCTCTTATGGACAGAAATATCTTTTTAGTTCACAATAGATGCAAGGAAATTGAAAGTATAGTGAATATCAGAGTATTTGCTGGTTTATAGCTCTCATTATCACATTTCCATAGTACAAAACAATGTTCTTAAATTGCATTCTGCAGGGGCAAAGAAGATCCCTAGCCCCTAATTAATGAATGGCTGTGTATACACTGACTTGAACACTATTTTACACAGTGGAGTTCCATGCTGTGATGTATTGAAGCAAGACAGGATATTTGAAAATGATAACCACATAAAAAGTCAGTAACTTTTATTCTTGTGAGTATTGTCCCAGAACATTGTTCTCACTGTGAATTTCCTCCAGAGAAGATGGCTCACTCAAGGCTTCATTTGATGTTTATGTTCCACCCAGGGACTTACCCAGAGATGTACAAAACAATTTTGAGAAGCTTCTGAATGGAGATGGATTTCTTTTTTAAGAAGATGTAACTCTAAATGGGAAAGAAGAGGCAAAGGAAAAATGGTCTAAAAGAAAAATCAGCCCCAAAATAGTGGTTAAAAGCAGGAAATAATCTGGTTATAATGACAGCTGCTACCTTGACTGACAATGAAGTTTTAATTGGGGAACTGCATAACTGAAAGCTAGACTCAGTAACATCAACTGCACCAAACTACTCTGCTCTAAGGAAGACATGTAACCTGCAGAAGGCCATTGGTTTCAGTGACGAGATGTAGCTTACTGTTTTTTTTGAGAAATCTGACAAGTCAACAAACCATTTGGACCTCTTGGTTGAGTAAGTTTTTGAAAAAGCTTTACAATCCACACTGATTTTTGACACACATAGCCAGAGACTTGAAATGTCTGTGTGGTTTATATGAGTTTCAAAAGCTGAATGGGAATGGCCTTTCTTCTAAGATTTTGTTACATTTGTAATTGATGGCTCCAAATGGTGTCTCACTGTGAACAAATATCATGATATTTTGCTATTTATTGTTGTGAAAAGGAACAAATAAAGCAAAAAAGGCATCAACTCAAACAAAACAAAACAGAAAAGCCAAACTCTAGAGTCTACAAAAAAACTTAGGTGCAAAACTCAAGGAACAGAGAGTCATGAGAATGGTCTGCCTCTAACTGAACATAATTCTAAATTAGACATTTTAAATGCTGTAGTGTCTAGACACTGTGAATGCTGCGGTTAAGTTCTGTCTATTTTCCCTCTTTTACTAGTAATGGAACTGCCATTCAATACTTATTTTTCCATTTATATCATTTTATTTTTATACTTTTTTTTTTTCCTATCTAAGGATATTGTGCACTAGCATAATGTTCAGAGATGAGGAGATGCAGATCTGGAAATCCTCAGCATCATGTAACACAGATGCTCTTAATTGAACTTGTAAAGTGAGAAAGCACTCTTTGGAGCACTTAAACAGGAAACTGTATAGAAAACAGTAGAAAGCAATTCCATTTTTCTAGACATTTTGATAGATACATTAATCTAGTTTTAAGCTCTAAACTAGAAAAATAAGCTAAAATTTGGAAAGTTCTCATAAAATTGTGACAAAAGCAGATATTCTTCTGAATTTTTTAACATTAAATCATTTTATGGTGGATGTGAAAATAATGTTAGAAAGTAATACTGTTAGTAATCAGACAGCAGCATATCAGATTATATATATATAATAAAATTTATGACTTACGATAGCAACAGTTTAATACTCAGTAGTTGAAATATTATAGAAAATTAAATTAATGCAAAATTATTGTCTAATAAAATGTTAATGAAGCTATCAACTTTTTAGATACAGTTGTTATGGACTGAGAAAGTCAGAAAAAGGTCTTCAGGTTTTCCTATGCCCTTGTTTGTAAACTACATTCTCATAAAAGAATTAAGTTTAAATAAAACTAGGTTTTCCTTTGGGAAAATATTGCTAAAATTGTTTATTTTTTTTCCTTCTGAAGAGCTCACGATGTTTGCAAATTGAAAGAAAACAGCAGTCAGGTCAAATGAGATGATCGCGAGAAGTACTTAATCTTATCTCTGGTTTGGATTGATCATGTTTCTTCCATGAAAAATGTTCTATTATGTAAACAAACTGAAGCATAGGAGACAGCCCATTTCATACATAAACTGTGTTTGACTGGGATTCAACACCTGTCTCCTTAATTGTGTTAACCAGCGTCTTAATGGCTGTGGCAGAGAGGACATGGGAAATGTTCATGGCTATAATTTCCATTGCCGAATTCACGCTGCTACCTAGTGCAGCCAGTTCAAATCATTGTTTATGTGGTTACGAAAAACTAAATATGTATCTATTTGCATATAGATTGTACATCTGCCAAAGTGAAAAACTTAAAAGGATAAGATTAGCAATTTCTCACTGTGCATATTATTGGAGAGCCTTTAATTTAAAATACAGTCCTAAAAATTAGGTGAAGCACTGATCTGTTCTTTGTTTTGCCTTCAACTTTCTCTATGACCTTGAATAAACAATTTAGACTTTTTTCATAGAGAAAATGTGTGTGCAATCACAAATATGCTGTGCTGTGTTTAAAACATAAGGTACTTCCTTTTCTGTTTTTTATATGTAAAATAAGATTAATATCATTCCAGCTGGTTTGCTTTGTAAGAACTAGGATGGTGTTGTGTTGATACATTAGTTTATCTTTTTGTGAAATCCTTTGAAAACCACATATTTTTTTGACAGTTATATATATTTATTATCAAAGGCAGATAATTTTTTTTTCCTTGATCTATTCTGCTACATATTTATGCCATTGTGTTTAGCATATCAGGAAAGCAAATGGAAATTTCTGAAACAAGGAATTTTTGGGGTGTTCAGGGGGAGCTAGCATTGCCCTGCTTCTGGATTCGGGTACACACCATGCCTTGATTACATGTCTGAAGAAGACTTGAGCAGACACTGTCTTCAGTTTTACCTCTGATGGGTTTCTGTCCTACCTCATTAAGAAATACAACCACATGACATGAAGTAAGCCATGGCAAGCTCCAGCATATGTGTTTATTTCAAATAATAACAATCAGTGAGACAGCACTGTGAAGCACCTAATGGAGTGCATCAGCCCCATGGTTTAAGTAGAGTTTCTAGATGAAACACTCACTTATACTTGTAGAAGACCCTGGTAGGTGGTGGTGGACTGAGAACTTTGGAGACCTGGATTCTGTTTGACTGAAGTATTCTGAGCAACTGATTTATTATACCTAGGTTTTGACATTTGTAAAATGGACAAACGCCACTGCATTTGGAGAACTGCACAATGAAACCCCTCGACCATTATTATTAACATTACTGGTTTTGCTTTTCTTATTAGTTGAATTCTGGAAGAATAGATAGATATTCTCAGAGGTGATGGATGTATTGAAAGCCATTAGATGGGTATTTGTAGAGTGAAAGACAAGTAAAATGCATTAAAAACACAGTCTGCCCCATAAAAGCAGGGTGATATGGGATAGTTTCTCCTATTCTTATTCAAACTTGGAGGATTGTACTAGAGACAGTGATATTGCTCAGAAAGGAAGTTCAGTGTTAATATGAATAAGTACGAAAGATTCTGGCCTGTCACTGTTAGTGCAGTTATTAAACCATATTTTTCTAATATGAAAGAAAAATACAAGTTTTCATTGAGCGTGCTAGAAATACTTAAACTGCAGTTATCTGTAGCTCTTCTGCATTAGATAAAGTCAGTACATTATAAACGTTCCCATATTTTTTGTCCCTGAAAACCTTCAGGCATCAACTGTGTTTGCGACCTAAGTGTAATTTCAAACTTGCTTTCAATTATTTCTAGCCCAAGAGGCCTGGACTATACAAACGTAGTTCCAAAACTTGAAAAAAACACCATGCTTTTATTTCTCCTGTTTGATACAAGTTATACATAAAAGCCATTTCAGGGCAAAACATTTGTCTCTAATATCTGGCAGTCTAGTACTTCAGGTTTTATGTACTAGCCCAGAAGCTTTGTTGAACTTGGAGATTACTGTTACAATAATTATTTATAGCTTGTATTGCCACAATGCCTTGGACAGTCAAGCTCCAAATCTGGTAGGTATTGTACAAGAAAAGCATAAAAAACCTCCAACAAGATCTCAAACCCTGTGCACTGTGACCATTTCAGGATACACTGGTATCTTAATTTCTTCCCTGTTCTACATGGTATGCAGGCATTGGGGATCCTTTGGAACAGAGAGAAGATGTACTGTGATGATAGAGTGCAAGCTTTAAATAGGTGTAAATTGGTGGTTTTATCTGTACAGTGTCTGTATATAAAACTTCACTTTATTTTAATTTGATTGGCCTCCTTTTTAAAATGAAATATTGAGGTTTTCTATGATATTTTTACTGACTGATGTATAAAATAGGATATATTGTATTTCAGAACAGGTTTTTATGCTTGCCAAAATAGATTGTACAAAAACTAATGGTAAATAGAGATAGTTTAGTTCTGTCATGAAGTTAGAGTACTAAGAAATTGGGTCTATCACTGTCATTTTTCTCAGAGATTCCTCTCATCTGTCACAACACAGCAGTTATGAAAAATGAAACCATAAATTCAATTTGCAGCTAATCTTTGGAGTAATTCCAGTGTGAATAATGCAGCAATTTGGATGCATGGTCAGTCAATTCTGCCTCTGATTTATTAGGATTTAAGACTTCTTTTTTTCTTTCATTAATGATAATTACCCAAGAAGAGAAAATAATTTCTCAAAAATTATCTATCTTCACATCTGTGGTCTCAGCTTTGAGTAAGGCTACAGTGTTGCTTAAACTTATTATTTTGGGGAGGGAACACTTTTTACAAAAGATATATGAGGTTTTTAAATTCTGAACTGTATCTCTTTACAGCACATGTGTGAACTGATCAGCACTGGTTTATGGCTGCTTTTATATGACTCCCATTAGAGGTAACATTTTGAATATCTCAGCATAAGGACACTGGGATTTGCTGTTGATTTTCCACACTTCTTACACCTTGAAGATTGCATTAAAATCCAGCTCAAGCAAGAGTGACATTTTTTGTTCCTGTTTAAAAGTCAAATTTATTATCTGACAGTTTTTCTACTTATTAAATCCCCACTTTCTCATATACATTATTTATGTCTATTTTTTCCCTATATCTTTGCTTCAGTTCTCAAGGTCTTCCCTTGATTTTACCAGACAGCAGCTACAATAGTTACATACAACAGATATTATCTATATGTTTGTGCCTGCGTGCTGGGAGGGATGGGGGAGGCAGGGAAGGGAGACCTGAGGGAAAAACAGCTCATTTAACATTTTCTTTGAGCTTTAGTCAAAATTTTTAGACAACTAGAAACCTCAGGAAATAGATGCCTTTGAAACCCTCAAAAGGAAGATCCCAAACTAGATGCCTTGACTTACTATCCCTTCAAAGCCACCTGCCTCTCTCTAGTGCCGATGAAGGAGTAAAGTGACTCAAGGGTTCTGGCTCTCGGGTACCTAGAGAGTAGCTGCTATTCAAAGAGATTGAAGCCTGTCTTTGCCTCTCACACCTGACACATGTCCTTCTTAGAATCATAGAATAGTTAGGGTTGGAAAGGACCTTAAGGTCATCTAGTTCCAATCCTCCTGCCATGGGCAGGGACCCCTCACACTAACCCATACCACCCAAGGCTCTGTCCAACCTGGCCCTGAATATTGCCAATGATGGAGCATTCCCAACTTCCCTGGGCAACCCATTTCAATGCCTCACCACCCTTGCAGTAAAGAATCTCTTCCTCATATCCAATCTAAGCTTCCCCTGTTTAAGTTTGAACCCGCTGGTGTCTCTACTGTCACGCCATTGCTCTTTGTAGGGAAATTATTTCATTGTTAGGACCAAGGAGAGTGAAGAGGGGCTAACCTTGGCCTCCAAAGAGACCAGGATGCTGCAGAAGGCTTAGCCCACAAAGTTAATAATTATGTAACCTTCTTTTTTCCAACCATGGTTTCCTATTTCTACCAAAGCAATACCCTTTTTTTTTTTTTTGTGCTTGTGTGGGTTTTGTTTTGCTTGTTTTTGTTTTTTGGTGTTTTGTTTGTTTGTTTGTTTGTTTGTTTGAGAGGGGAGTTGTTGTTTTGTTTTGTTTGTTTTTTTAGGGTTTTTTTTTGTTTTTTTTTTTAATGCTAGAGAGTTAATTTGCCTCCTTTGGTGTTCAGGCTCCGAGATACAATGCCTGTCAAAGGTGGAAGTGCAATTCACAGATTTGTGTAGCCTTGTTTTTTGAAGTTAAGGGTGCTTCTGTCCCTCAAAATGAAGGAATACTGTCTTCCCTGACAGCATTACAGTTAGGTATCTAAACAAGAGATCAGGTACACTTAGTAAGGTTTTTTTGTTGAAGGGTTATATTGCATATTAATTGATGGGATCTGCCAACTGAAATATTTTCATTTTTCCCATGTTATTAAATATTTGGAACATTTGAAATGTATTATTAAAGTTCTTGCAGCTTTGATTATATTTACAATTGTATTTAATTATTTTTTTAGTTTATTTTTTCACCTGACTGAATAGATTTCATATAAATACGGAAAAAAGGGAAAAAGAAAATTACCTATTTTCACACATTTCCTTGCATTAGACTGAGTCTTTTAAAGCAGGTCTGTAAAACTGGGAACTTGGAAATGGGTTTTAATGTTAAAGAAAGTGTCCATTTGCCTTCTCTGACCACATCATATGCTTATACGTGTGAGAAGAGTTTAAATTTGCTTTACAGGAAATTCGCATACCATTTCAAAACATCATACTACAAGACTAGGATTGTCTTTTAAAAAAAGCATTTATTTTATGTTTTGTTTGAAAAAAATACATTATTTAGTTCTTATTCACTGAATAGGTTTCCAAGAATGTTCTTTTCTATTTTTTTTTTACACAGAATTCTTCACGCATGCCTTCAAGTCTTATAATCTATTAGCGTTTTTCACTTCCTCTCAGCTAAAGGTCAGTCCTATTAACTATTCTCTATGTGAAGATGCTAGAGAACAGTATTTTGCTCAAGTGGTACAACACTATAGCCTTAAACCTTCACAAATGAAAGATTACGTGTAGCCTTCCTAATATTGTAATTTTGTTTGATAATAACTTCAGACTTCATCACGACTTTCGCCACAATTACAAAAATACCTTGGTGAAGCAGTATTTAATTTATTGTTACTCTACCTGAGTAGTTTTCATAAGCATGTCTAATTAAGATATGAAAAAACAAATCATATTTATTTAGTTCCAGTTCTCCGAACTTTTTGAATTTTTTCCCAACTGCAGGGAAGCTGGTGATCAGTCTGCAAAGTGGCGCTTTTTGTGAGGTGGAACCACCTCATGTGTTAACTTCCAGAAACTGAGAGTTGATTTTTCTGCCCATGTCAAGGAATTCTGATGACTTGTTTTGTCTGTAACACAGCTCTACATGTCTTGACAAACATGTGCAATAAGTGAAACATAGTCCAGCTACATCAGGCTTTCTATGAGAGAGCAACAAATTTTCATCTAGCAACTCAGTGGACTCCCTTATAAAGTCCAAAGCTTCCTGGACATAGTGAAATTCTGCAAATGATAAGGGAGTTATGGGAAGGCATGATGCTTGTGTAGAAATCCGATCCCACCCAGTGTTGCCTTGCTTGATCTGCTGGGCTACTCCAATGGATGGCAATCTACACAGATTGACCAGCAGTTCCTGTTTAGACTCCAACTAAGCAGGGAGTGGGAGCTGGGAATAACCCTTGCACTGGAGTGTCAAGGCAGGTAAAATACAGTCAATCTAAAAATCTGGGGCTTGTGCTAATGCTGTAAGAGAAAACTGAATGGGATGCCATACAATGTTTTCCAGTTTAATTTTTCTCTGCAATATGTCACCTGCTATGTTAGCTTTTTTCTAGCTGAAAACCTTTTAAAAAAAATCCAGGAGGCTCTAAGGTAAACTGCTTTGTAAGAAATCACCAAAGCAGGGGATGAACTGCTTCTTTCAGTTCCCTGACAATTCTGCAAGATCTGAATCATGTGCAGCATGCAAACTTGGATTTACTGTTACTTTGTGCATTGTACCTATTGCTAAATAACCTGAAATTGCTTTAGGCAAATGCTTCTGGGAACATTACTCTTTTGTTCACTTATCAAGGGATTTAAAGTCTTCATTAGTCAATGGATGAATACATCTGTGGAATTAATTTATCAAATTGCATTGAACAACATTAACTTCTCTTGTTGGTCTGCATTCTTTCGGTTGTTATCCTAAGCATGACTTGAGGTGTGTAGCCTCAGCGAGATCTGCTTACAAAAATAGGAGATTTCTGTAGATACACAGTAGGCTTGAGATGGATTCATAGTGTGCATGAAATTGCATGCAAAATTAAATTTCAGGTGGGAATGTGTGAGTGGCATTCTCAACTGAGTGTCCTTAAGTGTAAAATATAAAATTACAAGGGCTATTTTGTTCCAAAACACACATAAAGGTTGTGTTTTCTACCTAAACATCATCAACTGACTGATTTTAAGGAACTGGAACAAGTATTTCTATCACTCCCTAGTACAAGCTATGCAAAGTGAAAACAGTTGTTCAAACCTGAACATTTCTACTACACGAGATGTTGAAATTTTCAGTTTTCTCAGAGTCTAATATTTTTAAAAATAATTTTACCTCAAAGCCATTTTTAAAGCAAATTGTAATATTTTGCAAAATTTCAGTTTAAAATTAAAATTATATTCAGAAGTATTATTTTCTTTTTTTGTATCTTTTATTATTTCACAGCACAGAAACAGGAATACGTGATATTGTAGCATACAATACGGAATTGGGGAGAGATTAATTTCTCCTATGCTTGAGTCGCATACATCCAAATCAGAGCTAGCCATTTAGAACCCTTTTGGGACTGGAAGAGGTTGGAATTTCTAGTGTACAACACCTCTCTCTTGAAGCTAGACAACTTCAGTAAAACAGATGAATCACAAAGCATCTGCCTCATTTTATTGACTTTAAAGGGTATCTAGACAAAATGAAAATATTGTAACTTTTGTAGGTGTCAAAATGAGGTGAGATAAATTGCCCTTTACACGTGCTACTATGACATCACATAGTGAACAATGAATCTAAATATAAATGTGAAGCGTAGTTGCTACTCTATTGTATATATATGGTGGTACTTGATATATGTGGTATGTATCAAGCATAATTCCTTCTTTCAAGTATCCTCTTCAGAGACTTGGGGGATGAAAATAATGGAAGCAATCAGGTTTATGTTCAACTCATCTAACTTAAAGCATCTAACTAGTTTAACTTAATAATTAAGTTAAAAGCTTAATTGCCTCTGTAATCAATGGTGACAGGCATCTCCAGAGTCACGTCTTAAGTTGACTGAATAATTCTCTTGAGGTGCCTCTTTTTTCTAGTGACTTTAAGGTAGCACAGAATAACAAGGAACATAGCTGAAATCACTGCAGACTGGGACCCAGTTTCCTGAAACTCATTTAATCCCAGGAAATTGAATCGTCTAAATTTTCAGGACTGCCTAAGTCTAAGGCTATTTAAATTTATTAGTTAGCTCTGTATTTAACTTGAACCTCCCTAGGCACCTAAATCTAGGGACGTATGTACGTTCGTTCTTGTAAGTTGTGCACTTATTTCCCACCACAGCTATTCTTCAAGTCATATTCAGGCATCTAAGCGCTGTCTACATCACAGGAGTAACTTGCTGGAGAAATTTAGAGTGTTAGATGTGTCTACCACTGATTTTTGCGTAACTGCTGAAACATTAGACCATTCATCATGGAAATAAGACAGTTGGAAAGCAGGATCTCTTTAGCTAGGAGGCTAAATCCTCATCATTCATGTTATATCATTCATGTTATAGGAAGGTGTATAATCACCCTGGAAGTAACCTTCAAAAGTATATAAGTGCACACCCTTTGAAACAGAGTCCCTGTGCTGCTACTAGGCAAAAATCAGAGATGGTAGGGCTGGAAGGGCTCTTGCTCTAATCTACTAGTGCACAAAGGTAAAAGAAAAGAGACAAAGGCAGACTGGACCTGAGAACTATTGGTTCCTTCTATTCATAGTAAAGGTGTTGACAGCTCTCAAATTGATCTGCTGCAGACTCCAGATTTTCAGGAAGAAAGATCTACAGTAATTAGAGGATCATTCCCTGCAGGCTTTCAGATGCATATAATATTTTAACTGTTGTCTTTATAGAGGACATAGCTTTAAAGAATGCTATTTTTTCCCTGGCAATCCTTCATGCCTATCATCTTAGCCAGCTAAAAGGTCTGTGAATGAATATACAAATTAAATTCTCCACAGATCCCAACAGGGTTTTCCTAAATTTTGCTGTTTGTCAAGAATAATTTTTAAGGATGCTGCAAAAATTGTTCCTTAGATTTACAGTCACCTATCTTTTTGGATCAAAAATATGAACCTGTTTGATTACAACACAGATTGATTTAGAAAAATAAGATGTTTCAGCAGCACTGGGTAATATTTGTTGATAATAGCATTTCTAAAATTAAAAAAATTTAATTATGACATTATTCATGTTAAGACAACTTAGCAGCAACATAGATTGCCATGTCAATAAGTAATATGACTGGAAATATGGCCTGCATTTAATGTTGCTGTTTGTAGCACGAAATATATGAATAAATTACAAAATCTAAATTGCCACTAGATTATATTTTATTTCAAAATAAACCTAGAAAAATATTTTAAAGAAATATCCCTAGAATAGTACACTAGATGTCAAAACTATACTTTTGACACATCTCTGCATACTGGGTACTAGAATCCACCCACCAAAGGTAGATGCTTGCATGTGATCTGTGGTGACTAGTTTGATCTGGATATCTACAACAGAGGCATCTAGGATGTGATTCAGCTTCCTAAACATAAAATTCTAGTGCCATGTGATGAGATGTAGGGTACTTGTGGTAACAGCTGTGGTGAGTTGACATTTTCTGGATACCTGGATCCCACCAAGCTCCCCTCCTCAGCAGGACAGCAGGAGAAGGACACGCTAGTAGGTTGTGATAAGGACAAGGAGAGATCACTCACCAATTACTTTCATGGGCAAAACAGACTTGATTTGGGGAAATTAGTTTAATTTACTAACAATCAAATCAGAACAGGGTATTGAGAAATGAAGCCAAATCTTAAAGCACATTCCTCCCATCCCTCCCTTCTTCCTGGGCTCAACTTCACCCCTGCTTTTCTCTACCTCCTCACCCCCTGAGTGGCACAAGAGGGACGCAGAATGAGGGTTGTGGTCACTGTGTCACATCCTGTCTCTGCTGCTCTTTCTTCATCACACTCTTTCCCTGCTCCAGCGTTGGGTCCCTCCCATGCAAGACAGCCGTCCATGAACTGCTCCAGGAAGAATTCTTCCCGGGGACTGCAGTTCTTCATGAACTGCTCCAGTGTGGGTCCCCCACAGAGACACAAATCCCACAGCAAACCTGCTCCAGTGTGGGCTCCTTTCTCCACAGGGCCACAGGCCCTGCCAAGAGCCTGCTGCAGCCTCCTTTGATTATCTGCCTGCTTCAGTGTTGGGTTGTCCATGGGCTGCAGCTGGGTACCTTCTCCACCATGACCTCCATGGGCTGCAGGGCACAGTCTGCCTCACCATGCTCTGATGACAGCTGCATACGTTAGTCAACAATGGCATCTCTGCTGAGGCTGCTTAATTGTACCTCCAAAATAAAAGGAATGGTACCCAATAGAGCTTCTCATTTCTAAAAATATTACTATTTTAATACAAAATTAATATTTTGAATACAGAAAGGTGCAAGCCTAGAAATTCTGTAGGTGGCTCTCTCTTGGCAGGGAGTTTGGACAAGATGATCTCCAGAGGTTCCTTCCAACCTTAATGATTTTGTGATTCTGCGAAATGCAGATTTTTAAGGCATCTGTCATGTCTGAATTCTTACTTTGTGAACCCATAGAGGAAGCATACTCACTATAAGGGTTGGGAATCAAGTTTCTGCTGTGCCATTAATAAAATTGCAGCAGATGGAAGGCTTTAGAACACAGTCGGCATTAAACAACCATTTTTTTAATGATGATAAATAGAAAGTAGAATAGGCCTGGAGAACGGTTACTTACAATGACCAAGGAGACAAAAAGCCTGTCTTCTGTAAGAGTAAGTTAAAAAATTTAGCTTGTTTAGCTCAGACAAATGCACCTGAGAGGAGTAAACAGCAGGGGAAAAAAAATTGCTACTTAACCTAAGGAACAACTTTGGCTTAAGTGCAATTGTATGTAAGTTTGCCATGAATAACTGAGTTCTAAACTAGATGGGTGTTTTTTGATCAGAGTAATGATTTCCAGAGCATCTTTCCAAGTAACAGCCAAGTGGACAAGTGACATCAAAACTCCCTCCTGTCCTCGTCCAAAGGTTTAGAAAGAGAAGATGGTAAATTTATAAATCAGACTATCTGCTGTGACTAGCTGTGGTAGCAGGCAGTGAAATCCCCCAGGTGTGCTCTTACTGCTAAATAGAAGAGGATCAGAGCTAGACTGTCATGGCCTTTCCTCATTGTCAAGGTTCAATCTAAGTGGACTGTCCACATGGCTTGTCACTTGGCCTTGCTCTCCTCTGTAGCCAATGCGTTGCTCTTAGGAAATAGTGTTACATGAGTTTGTTATGGTTGTCGTTTTTTTTTTTTCTGGTCAAAGGAACTCAGATAATCTGATGTCTGTGCTATAATCCACCAGAGTGATGTTTTATAGCTTGGAATAGTTATGTGCTGCACACCTAAGGCATTCAATATGCAGCACACTGCACCTGAGTATGCAAAGCCTGCTGTGATTTTTTGGTTAGTGCTGCTTTTTGTTTTGTTGCATTTCATTTACAAACCACATTTCAAGGCCCAGTACCTCAGTGACCACTAGATCAGTGATAGAAAACTGGTGATCTCTATGTTTTTCTGGTGACTATCCATACAGGACCTTATATGGTCTCTGCCAGAACTGTGGGAAGTGTGCCACTTCCAGGGGGATATGGAACGACAAAAACAAGCCTGGTACAATCTCATCCATGCTGTCTCTTGGGAGGACAGCCTGGTGTGAGGGATACCCCAAGTCTTCCGTTGTCTTGCAGACAGCTATTTGCAACAGCCCAAAGCAAAACCATTGAGGAAGCAAACAGTGAAGGAGTGTGGGTGATTATGGGTGTAGTGCTTAATCTTTTTCCCTTGCTCTTTTTCAGACAGCTGTGTTAGCAAAATCTCCTGGGTAAGATTCTTTGTCATCAGCAGAGGTGTTCTTGATAAATTCAGGAAAAGTTTTAAAAGAGATAACCAGGTAACCATGGTAACTCTGAGGTGATACAGAAAGTATTCCTAAAAATAAAGTACTGTCAGTAGCAAACTGCATCTTCTTGGACTTACAATTATTGTCCTTATTTAGCCACTATCAGCCTTGCTATTAGAAGGTGATCAGTCTAAGGAGTTTTATAGATGTTTTAGTAATTCTTCTGAGACATGAACTTCTCTACCACTGATATTGATTTTCATTGGATTTCAGCACTGGTTTTTGATGACAGAAGTGGCTATGAACTCTGCTTTGAAGATAAACTGACTTCGTTGTTGACATGGAGTTTTTCCTTCTGTGCAGGGGAGCAATTTGCCACTTTGCTTAGAGACGGCCTAATGCTGTGGGCATGGTGCATGTTAGAAGCACCCTGGTGGCTTGAATTAGAATCTGCTGGAACTGGGAGCTCTGTAGGCTGGCGCTGCCTTTCTTTCATGAGCAGTCTGTTCACACATCTGGCATTTAGCTTACCAGAAAGAACATCAGGGAAGACTGCTAAAGCCTGTTAACAGGGTTTCACTTTTAGCTGTCTCTTTAAGTTTATTATTTTTAACAAGTATCAGTTATATACATATATAACATATTTGTATATTTCATATAGATATCACTCAGGAATAATAAGAGAATTGAAAGAATTATACTTGCAATAAGTGATGTCCTACATGTGGTTATGAAGGGCAGTAGGCTTCAGTGAAAGGCAGAGTCACTTCAATTCTAACAGGAGACATAAGTGTTGTGTGCAGTGTTGTGCATCCAAAATTAGATGCAAAACCAATATCTGAATAGAGATTTTAATAAATGTGTTAGGACCAGCAATGGAGGTGAGCCAATCTATATTAGTTTTTGCTAGAAGAAAAATCCCCAGTGCTTTTCAGGGAATGGAAAGAGTGAGGAGAAAAAGCAACGTAAGAAAATCTAAATTTTTTGTGAATGGAGTTGAATGCATGAGTGTGAAAAAAAGAAGAAACTCTTTTGTGATGAGACTACCAAATTACTGCAATAAAAAGTACAGAATTATTGAATTAATAACAATAGCTCACAGATCTGAACGAGTGGCTGCAATGATTTGTGCAGTTGCCTGGATTACATATACTGCCACATATAGACTCGGCATACTGAGGTGTATTATAACAGTTGGTAATGCTGATGGTAAAACATAAAACTTACCTTAAAACTCAGATATTTGTCAAAAGGTTTGCTAAGGTTCATGGGCTTTTTGAGTGAATTTGAATGGAATTATGGTTCTGCAATAACATAATGAAAAATTTGTGGTGCAATATGAAACACAGTAAAGCTTCTCACTTACAGAGGCAATTTTCAGCCAGGCAGCACCTAATGCCTCCTGCTTGTTAGTGAGACAAGTATATCACAGCTTTGTGCCTCTGAGAATCTCTCTTCCTCAAATAAAATAAATGTTGCAATATAGAGCTTCTTTGCATCTCAGGTTTAAATGGCAGATTGTAATTAGTGTTTGGAGCATGTGAAATGTGACTTGGGGAATCTGCTGTGTATGGCTTACAAATTCTGATTAATTTTATAAAAAAGAACTGTTTCATTTGGTGCCTCTGTATGTGATGAGTCACCTAGAGTTGGAGCGATTCCTGACACATATTGCCTGTCCTGTCTGAAAGATATCACTGATCTTCCACAAGCAGATTGTTAGCATTAGGAACTGAGAAGTGGTAAAACAATGCAGATGCTAAAGAAAAGGGTTAGAAAAATCTGGTGTGACAATGTCATCTCAGGGAATGGGAGTGGGCAAATATATGTTGGATCTCTACAGCAGAACAAAGACCAAAGGTGTAAAAGCAGATTTCAAATTATAAAGGTGAAAACCCCCAGGATTTTTGGTAGCCCACTTCAAACTCAAAGCACAGAGACTTCTTGCTGCCTTGCAGAGGATGTCCTACAACATATATGATGCAGCTCATTGATATATGATTTATTCATGGAGGGAAAAAAACACCAAATGGTTTATATTGAATTATATTAAAATAAAATCTGCAATTTTTTTTTTTTTTTTTTTTTTTTTTTTAAGCCATTAAACCCAAAATTTTTTTCAGTGTTTCACACTTTGAGATAAATCTGATCATATAGAGAGAAGGTCAGATGCAATATAGTGGGAAGATGATTAGGGTGGAAATGCTTGTGAATCAAGTACTACAGAGAAGTTATGAGGAGAAAGATTTGGGAAAGAGGACTTTTGAACTGGAAAACACATTGATATAAATCTGAAATTTACTCAAGGTTTGTAAAGAAGCTGATGTATGGAATGAGGAGTAACAATTTTGTTCTATGACTGGAAGTAAAAATATACACACATATTTCCTAAACTGTTTATGATTTAAATTAATTCACAGACTTTGGCAAAGTTTGTGTGGTATGTGTTTAACTGTCTTGTCTCCTGAAGAATATAATCAACCTTATTCATCTATAGGGAACATAGTCAATCCTGGTAAGTATGAGTATAGAGGAAGGCCAGGCTGGACAGAGCCTTGGGTGACATGGTCTGGGGGGAGGTGTCCCTACCCATGGCAGGGGGTTGGAACTAGATGATCTTAAAGTCCTTTCCAACCCTAAGTCTTCTATGATTCTATGAAGTATTGCACTGCCATATTTTAAAATAGAACAGCTGAGGAACAAATATTTATTTTAAAAACAGAATTGTCATTTTTGCGTATGTGGGGCATCTCTTTCTGCAAGACGCATTTTTATGTTTTTAAGGAAAACCAGGAAGTATTCCTGCATTATTGTGTTATTAGAATAATCTTTCCCTGGTCATGTTTTCTTCTTTCATTCGCATTAGCAAAGCATTTCCTCCAGTCCTCCAGGACTTAGATTACTTCTCCCGACTGAGTAGTCTTCAAAGTATCCTCAAGTAAATTCTCTCCTTCCTTGAAATGTTTTCCTTATCTCAACAGTAAATATCTCTGCATCAGTCAGTCTACAGGGGTTACCAACAGCTCTGTCCAGAAACCAGCATTTTGTATGTTTATTTCCTTATTCTGTTCTTCAAAATATCTGATATCAAAATATCAGATAATACTTACTAGGTGTGCCATGAGTGCCTTTAAAATACATGAATTTTTTTTAAAGTTTTCAGTGTGTATTTTCCCCAAAAAAACCTTGGGAAATATGAAGACCTTGTGAAAAATCTGATGGGAAGACAGAAATAATGAAGATTGAGACTTAAAGTAACTTGAGCTCTGTTGAGGGAACCCGTAAAAGGCTAGTTATTCAAAATGGAGAGGTAGTGTTCTTAGAAACATTTTGTTTCAGAAAAATTGCAGCATTTAATCATTTAGTTCCAAACACCTTCCAGTACAACATGTTGCTCCAAGCCTCGTCAGCCTGGCCTTGAACACTTCCAGGGACAGGGTATGAACCACTTCTCTGGGCAATCTGTTCCCTTGACTCACCACTCTCGTGGTAAAGAATTTTTTCCTGACATCTAATCTAAATCTACCTTTTTTCAGTTTAAAGCCATTCCCCCTTGTCCTGTCACTACATGCCCTTGTAAAATAGCAATATTAATAGCTTTTTTCACTACAAAATATGCTAATACACATTTTAAATTTGAAAATCATGGTTTTTATTTTCAAAGCAATTTTAAAGCTTAAAAATTTTGATCTGCATTCACTGTCAAAGGAAATGCAATCTTCTTGATAATTTCCTTCCTTTTTCACTTCCAAAATTAAATTTGAGGAAAACTGAACCTATTTTACATGGGGTTTGGTGGCATTGAATATTCTGATGGAATATGGCTCTTTGAGAGTATCTCTGAGTAGCCCTGGTAATGAGTTTATCCATGAAACATTTGCTGAACAGGTAATGTCTACAGAATTGAATTACTGTGCTTCTTTTATAGCATACTGATCTTTCGATTCATGATTTCATTTGTCTACTTTCCTGGATTATGGTTAAAGTGAAGCTAATCAATTAATGAAAAAAAAAAAACAACCCAGGACGGAACACTATATTGGCATGCAGTTTACATTTTCTTATTTGTGGATCTGCAAGCTTTTGAAAGCTAAGGCAATAGAAAATTAACTGTTTTATTGAAGGACGTTGAGAATTGCTCTCTCTCCCACTAGGGAAAAGTTTTATCTTTTGAAACATGCCTTGGCTTTGTTTTTTATTATAATTGAGTCAGTTAATGGTAGGAGGAAAAAAAAATACCTGTCAAGAAATTAGCTGTAAGACCAGTCAGTTCATTAAAAATAAATAAATAAAAAATAGAAATCACCCATTCTGTCTCAGCAGTATATCAGAAAGAGGAGAAGAGATTATAAAGAGGAAAAATTAAGTGATTACTTTGATTCATTATAAGTTAATGTAGTAAATTTCAGAAATGCTGCACTCCAAGTCATTCTAACAAAATAAAAGCCACGAATTGCTCATTCACCTAGGTATATTCTGAACATTTAAAATTTATCTTTTTAGGAGATGTATGGCATTGCTCTGTAATTTATCTTTTTCATTGCCTTGGGAAAGTAGAACACTGAACTGGTAGAGATGAATGTATCAAAAATAATTAAACAAGTAATACTCACTCTAGCATAAATGTCATGTAGTGACTTCCCAGTGTGGTTCTTTCTAGATAATCCAAGTTCTTTTAAGTGTGGCTATATTGAAGTTTTTCCAGATTGGGTCCACACTTGGTCCTGTGCCTTTTCTGCACACTGCATGGTGTCCCTCTAGCCCCAGGACACAGTCTGTAAGTTCCTTTGCTGCTACAAGCATACTAGCAGGATTGATCTGACAACAAGGACAACATGGAGGGGCCAGACTTTTAGCCAGCTTCAGAGAGCCTCAGGTATAACCTATGGCTAAGCATGTGAATGATGTTGACTTCAATAGCTGCCTGGCTGTTGAGCTTTGTAAAACTCCTGCCTCTCACTGAAAGACAGATTGCCTTTGACTGGCAAAGGCTCATGGAAGAGCAGAGTCACTGCTCCCTCCAGGGACCTCCCAGTTTCATTGCTCTGAATGGGAGTCCCTCGACACAAAAGGATAAGGGATGTTGAATGAGGCCACCATGGGGTGATTTACACTGAGCTCCCATTGCAGCCCATTTTCTTAATCTGCTCTTTGCCTCCCAAGTATGATAACAAATTAGCATTGCCATTTTCTGGACAATTTTAATGAAGCCAGGGCTGTAACAGAGACAACCAGGCCTCCTTATCTGTATGGGTCTTTAGCAGCAACTTTAGTAATTTGGAATTATATGAGTCTCCTGAGCCATATGTTAAATATTTTCCCTTAGGGTACTTCTGCTCTGTGTTACGCCTGTAAATTTTGCTGGGAAGAGGGCAGGATAGCTTGTCTTTCTGTGTGATACTCTAGTCTGCATGTTGGATTTCCATATGGTGTAAGTACTGTTGCTCTGTTGACTTCACAATCATCTCCTACTGAGACAGCTGTATTAAATCTCAAACTAAGTCTTAAATGAGAAATATATGAGAGAAATTCAGCTTCTATTGAAGCAGTATTGGTGGGCCAGGGCAAACAACTTGCAAGAATGGAGTGCAAGGGGATATTTATCCTCCCAAACCACATTCTTTTGTCAGAAAAATTAATTAATTGACAAATTGAACACCTTGTTGGATCTTGGCTGCTTAATTTCTGGAATCAACTTATTGGGCTGCAGATGTTCTGGTAGTAACGAACAGAGGCTGATATTTATTTCCTCCCTTTATCTTTGGCTATGAAGCTCCAATCTATTCTCCATACACTTAGCGTTCTTTTGCCTCTTCCATTTCCATATAGGATCACTGAGGTGAACTTGGTTTAGAGCTAATAGTGAAGTTGGTTAGGAACATGAGCATCATATAGCTTTTCCTTATTCAGGAAGGTTTTACATTATTTACTGAGAATTCCAGATTGTTTACTGTGGTTGAATTTAATTGTGGACGTTCATGGTGGTAGTTTATAACACCTTTAATGACTTAGACTGAAGGTATCCTACAGGTCACCTTTTTTACATTTCTTTGATTTAGAAGTTTGAGAATAAATTATTTGCTCTGGTTTAGAAGTTCCCACACATATTTTCCTGGGATTGAAGCAGAAAACATCTTTAAAAAGGTCCTTTACTTCTAGAAGCACTCCTGTTTACTTTTTAGCAGCACATACATTTGTTGACCTTCAGAACAGAGCTGTATTAGTGATTTTTTTTTGGTTCAGTGGTTCAAACAGCAAAAAAAGTAAGTCATTTTGGGTCAACCTGAAATGAAAATTTGGGTAGTTGCTTCTTTCCCAGCTCCTGAGAATCAAAATTGAAAATTATTTCGGATTGAAGGAAATACCTTACTTGACCCCAAATAATGTTGGATATATTTTATGCTGTTAAGGTAATGCAGAGGAAATATGAGAGCAAGGTACTGAATTCGCAAGAGAAATTCATTTAAAAGCAATGACGGTTCTTCTGTTTACTTCCTTTTTCTTGCCTCTTAAATCCCCATGCAGCAGGTTTTGGAGGAGTGGGGGATGCAGGTTCAAATACCCCCTCTTTCTGACTTTTAATATAGATTTTCTATCTCTCTAGAATGCCTATTGGTGCATTTCAGTCTCACTTGCTGAAGCTGTTTCACTTTTTGTAAATAATTGAGTATTCATTTTGACAGACAGGGAAATAAATGTGAAAGCCTGGTTCTTAAGTTTGCCGGTTATGACATTTTAGCTTAGAGGTATGAAAGTCAGTTGAAGTCCTTGCTTCAGCGACAGTTCAACTACTTCTGCTGCCTACAGGGGCTTAGAAAAGAGAGCTCATTCCTAGAAATATTGGAATGACTAATGGTAAGAGTACTTTCTGCTAATAAGGGAGACTCCGAGTTCAAGTTCTGATGCACACAAGGTAATGGAGAAGTAGAAAACAGCCTCTTGCCTTTCAGCTACAAGTTCCTTCATAAGGAGCAGTACCACTCTGTACTATGTAGTTCTCATGGGACTGCTGTACTGTTTTTGGAAAGTTTATGAAATGTTATGTTTCTTTGCCTGATCAACAGTGTTTTTCTAAGCTGACCTGAAACCACAGATGGGTTCAGCTGCTCCAGAATCCATCATTTGGTGAAGAGACATCAAAGCAGTGCTAATTCAGAGCTTTTCTTAGATTTAACTCTATAGTTAGATTTTTTTTTTTTTTTAGTTACTAATGGGTGAAGGAGAAGCTATATAAGGCAATTATCAATGTGTGCAGCTTGAGATTTTCTGTATAAGTAAATAACTGTGTGAATTAAGCATATTCTCATTTCAGTCTTGTTAGTCTTCGAGACAGTCAGTTTTTATAAATAGAAATAATAAATGTGATAAGAGAATGCTTGTTTAGAACTTCTGAGATGTGAAGTGCTAAAAAAAACCTGAAGAAAAAACAGAAGGAGAAGTTCCAAGTTCATGTCAAAGGAAAAGTCTCCAAACTTTTGACAGCTTGACAGGCATTTTTCATTCTGGGTGTTCCTGCAAGTGATATCCCAGACTTTCTTTCAAAAACACAACAGGCAAATGCTAAGTCTGGATACCAGTAAATTTAGCTTAAGAAAGGAAAGGATTTTAAAACTGACAGATAAAAATTTCATGAACAATTATTTTGCAATAAATAACTGAATGCAAAATATTTTTAGAACACATGTTCAGCATCCAGAGGATTGAAAAAGACCATATGGGTCACTGAGTCCACTCACTAGCAATCATATTGAATAAAGAAATTATGCTATTGAGACCAAGTTAGCAAGGCAGTAGAAGGGTTTGTTTTACAGGGCGTTGATGCAAAGAAATTCTAAGGCAATGCTAAAAGGAAAAAAAAAAAAAGAAACAGAGAAGAAAATTGAAAGGGCAATAAACAGTCTTCAGTGTAAAATGTCCTTTTATGTGATTTAAGATTATAGAGGAATAATGATATTTAGGCACAAAATGTACTATTTTGCTTTATTGCTGAGAAACCCCAAATTTATCTGCTTTAGAATTTAAAAAGTCAATTCTTTAATGAACAAGAAGCCCTGCTGGTATTATATTCTCTCCCTTGTTTCTGTAGATTTATATGCCAAACTAATTTATTAAATTGAGAAAGTAATACAACAATATTTAAAATTTTGGAAGCTTATTTTATTAAAGCTAATATTCAGAGGTTATTGGAAGAATGAGCAGGCAACCGCTTCAATTGCATTAAGGTAACAGTAAAGTTAATTTCAACTTCTTTTTTAATTCTTGCCTTACCAGAAAACTATGCCAGTCAAAGAAAACTCATTAATCCAGTTAACAAGCATAACAGCAGTTTTCTTGTGGAATCAAGTAGGCAGAACTCTGCTACACATTGTCCATTAGCACAATGTCTTCTGCCTTTTTTTAGAAGCAGAGCTTTTAGCTTTTAGCTCTGCTTGGTGTAACGCTTTCTTGGATTCATTTCATAGGGATCAGATCTGCTGCTGGAAGGCTGCATGCAGAGTTGCGCTCCATGTCTCAATGTCCAGCTGGAGGCCAGTAACGAGTGGTGCCCTTCAGGGACTGGCGTTGGGACCAGTCTTGTTCAACATCTTTGTAGCTGACCTGAGCGGTGGGATTGAATGCACCCTCAAGAAGTTTGCCGATGACATCAAGCTGGGTGGTTTGGTTGGTACATTGGAGGCAAGGAATGACACCCAGAGGGACCTTAACACTCTTGTGAGGTGGGCTGATGGCAACCTTATGAAGTTTAACCATGACAGGTGCAAGGCCCTGCACCTGGGTGAGAGTAATCCCAGGCACAGCCACAGGGTGGGCAGAGAAGAGATTCAGAGCAGCCCTGTGGAGAAGGACTTGGGGGTGTTGGTCAATGACAAAAAGAACATGAGGCAGCAGTGTGCGCTCGCAGCCCAGAAAGCCAACCGTATCCTGGGCAGCATCAAAAGGAATGTGACCAGCAGGTCAAGGGAGGTGATCCTGCCCCTCTACTCTGCTCTCGTGAGACCTCACTTG
>JAOEHX010016936.1:23085-56999 GCA_025448015.1 Bolborhynchus lineola | reverse complement strand
TCCATTTCATTATTTCATTTTCTTCTTTTCTTTCTTCTTTTCTTTTATTTCCTTACCCCACCCCCACCCCCAAAACAGCAAACAGAACTGTTTTCTTAGCAGCTGTGGATAAGCCTTTCAAAGTCAACACCGTTTACAACATTTCCTAACTGAAAATAAGAAGATGCACCAAGCTGTTCCTCAACCCTGTAAAGTCTTTGACAAAATCAAACAAAACCATTTACAAAGTAAGCAAAATGGAAAATAAACAGTTGCTGGAATTGTTGATTCTACTGTCTTTGTAGCAATGAATTGGCTTGCTCTCTGTTTCACTCTTCTTTCCAAAAGCTAGTTGATCTGAGCCCTAAAGAAAGAAAGAAGGAAGCAAGGAAGAGACAAGGATGACAGACAACCTTCAGTGTAGAAAGAGCAGCACCATGATAATCTTTCAGTAGAGAGTTTTCTTTTGAACTCTTTAAATAAAACAACCACTTTTCATTATTATTTAAGTAAAAGATTTTTTTTATATACTTCAAAAAGTAAAAAAGAAAGAATTTTTAATGAGTGATAATGATAGAGAATATAACTGAAATTCAGTACACAGAAACATTATTTGCACTGTAATTTTTAACATCTCTTCCATAATTAGGAAGATCGCATTTTGCCTTAGACTATTGCTAGTATTTGACACGCTTAAAGTTACATTCTAGAAAAGAAAAGAATTCTGTCCTCCAAATGATCTGACAAGGCTATTAAAAGCAAAAGGCTGTGCCCTTTTTTCTTGTCTAATAAATCTTCCAGGATAACTTTGCTGTTTATTTTAATAACTTAATGCTTAGGTAGACCTCATTGAATTGTATACAAACAGATTACAAATAAACATGGTGGGATTGCTGTTGTTCATGACATGACTTTATCTGTTGTTTGTATCTATCTATCTATTGAGTCTGTTGTTTACAATTACTGCAAGACTGTCAGTTCCCTTTTATCGTGTGCAGTCCTCAAAGATATTTTTTCATTGAAGAAATTTTAATATTATTCTACAATTAATGGTGAAAAGATATTCTTGGCTAAGCACATTTCATTATTCTCTTGGTTGACACATTTATGCAAAGAGAGAGCAGATAACTCACCCCAGATCATGAAAAAATAGTAGCTGAGGTAATATGTTGTAAGGTATCCAGATACAGAAGCTTTCATTACCACCTTCATTTCATACCATTTGCTATTTCTGAGTAAACTGACATATCTGTAGAAGTATATTCTTATGGTAGTCCTGATGGCTGTAACTTTTGCTGTAGACAATCTCTGCAGCTGTCTAGAGGCTTATTGCTGAAATCTTGTCAGTAACTGTTTTCAATTCTAAGAAATGTATCTTTTTCTGTAGTTACTTAGAGAGTGGAATTGCATTAAGTAATGACTGCCTTTAACCTATTTGATCTCTAAGGATAACTGTTTTCTACTGGTTGGTTATTTGGGTTGTTTTATTTGTTTGTGGGTTTTTTTTCGGAGGTTATTTTTTTGTTGTTGTTTGTTTTGGGTTTTTGTTTATTTTTGTTTGTTTGTTTGGCTTTTTTTTTTTTTTGTTTTGTTTTGGTTTTGGGTTTTTTTTGGTCGGGGAGAGGGTGTTGGCTTTTTCTCCCAGTGATTTCCTGTAAAGTTTTTCTTGAATCTTCTTGTTATTTTCTGCCGCAGATGCAGTTGGTGCTTGTCTGTAAAGTCTGGAGTAGAAAGAATCTGATGCTAAATGTTCAAAAGGAAGATGAGATTATTGAATAAATCATAATTCTTGACACACTATAATGAATGTTACAGTTACTACTTCCCTTCCTAATTTCACAGTTTATGGAAAGATAACATTTTTCACATCCGTCGATGGCTTAATTTTGACTCTTTGCATGGTGAACTAATAGAAAAAAAAAAAATCAAGTTCTTTTATTTTTAAAACACTGAAACAAAATATTTACTTTTCAGACATTCTTGATGATAAAAATCTTGTCAAAATTTGACCTATCTTTATTGAACTACAATTAGCCTGTACTGATATATATCTCACACTTTCCTTCCCCTTTTCCTCATGTAGCATTGTTCAACCATACAGAAGAGGAGCTCTAAAAGAAAATACATATTAAAGCCAAAAGGGTGTTGGAATAGAGACATAGAAACCTGAAAGAGACAATCAAAGAGATTTAAGACTGCTGTGAAGGATTTATGGGTGTAAATGAACCTCTGAATGAAATCTATATGTAAATTATGCTGTAGATCAGCAGCAGAAACGTAATGTGGAGTGGTCACAGTATTAGTGCATTACTGAGGCCATTCCAAGGACAAGGTGCGTGGATTGTAGGGTCCCCAAAAGCAACAGGTGTAGTACTTTAAGTAGCTACATCATTCTTGTCTCTAATCAGCTGACAACATGCAGATCTAGTACACCAACATGTCTATCAGTTCACTACAGGTTTTAATATAGTGTAACTACAGTGAAAAGGTAGAGTTGAGAATGGTTAAGGACTATTTTGACCTTGCTTTTGTCAAAAAAATCATGGAAGAGTGTGGTATTATTTGTCTACCTTTTTAAAGTCTTTGAAACCTCCAAATAAAGGTTGGAGAAAAAAGAGAATAGCACAAGATGAGCACCAAAACCAGTGTCAACAGTACCAATACATGTTTTGTTTCTGAAGTAGTGGTTGTTTTTACAAACTCATGCTGCAAAAGCAGTTGTAGTTTCCTGTCAGTAGCAAATCCTTTTTACTAATTTTTCCTTCACCTTCCTTGGTTAATATGGTAGTAGTGCTTTGGTTTGTTTTATCAGTATTTTTGCATAATTAACAGTCACTTAGGTTTTGCACAATTTCTGTCTCTTGCCTGTACCACATCTGTACCTGCATATACCATTACTGATGTTGAATAATAAAACTCAATAAAATGGAGGAAAATCATGCTGGATTTTCTTCTGGTACTTCATGATTAAGGGACTGGTATAAAGTGCTTACCACTATCTTAAAATTTAAGTTGCTCTGAAATTTGTTTTGTAAATAATCATGTAAAGGAGAGTCATTGATCTAGGCTGTTCAACTTGCTCCATAACATATTGAAACTTATAGTTACTGATGAGGTGGAAGTCCCATTGATTTTAAATAAAAGGGAAAATAGCCTCAAGCATCCACACCCGTTAAGTGTGCCTGCCATTTAGCTGCCTGTGAGTGAACTTGTGTTTACAAAGGATATAGGATTACTGGCTGTGTTCTTAAATGCGTCTGAAGTATCCTTTGAGACTTTTCCTTACTTTATTCTGCTGGCAGCTTTTGCTTTTCATTGATCAGTTACATGGGATTGCATACATGTACCTGCTTAATGTTGAAATAATAAATAAAAAGGGTACATAAGAATAGTATATTCAACAGTGTTGGACACTAGATCCTCAAATGCCTTTTCTTGCTAATTTGCTGATAATTAGCAATTTTTAACAGGTGTGCCATTAAAAGGAATTTTTTTTGTATTATCATTATTTTAAAGAATTCACTATCTATCACCATATTCCCGTGCACTTCATACAGTAGTTGTTGATGAAATAAAGTTTGTCTAGGCAAGACTGCTGCCTGAGAACAATCTGATTGGATCTCAAATTCTATGACATTTTTCTACTGACCTTCTCTTGAGGTCGGTCAGATTTCTGACATTGACCTCAGTGAAAGAGAGACCTGGCCTTTCATAAATCATTCAAGTCTTTGCTGAGATGATACTCACATTTCAGATAAAAAGCTATCATAATCTTCAGCTCAAAGAGCACATGCTTATTTGGAGTAGAGGAATTCAATCAAAAATAGGAATACAGAGATCTTTAGACTGGAATGGACAAGCCCCAGAGGCAAATGAGAAGGCATAATTGCTAAAATTGCAGTACCAGTTTAAGTAAAAGGAATTTCCATTTATATTTATCTGAATGCCTGTGCTGTAATATATGGTATTACAAGGCTATTCATAAAAGGCTGCTTCTAAACTAAAAATTCTCAGTTAAAATGACTAGGAATATTTCTGTGATGAAAGATATTCTAAAAATATTGACAAGAATAAATCCACACCATTCTTTGGGAGTGCTCTGCCTTCATCTTGGAATTTAACATTTGTCGAAGTAAATGAGAGGCAAAGAAAACTGTGAAAAATGTTTTCCAAATGTGTATCACTTACAAATTGAATTCCTCTTCTGTTGAAGCAGTTCTTTTTTTATCAAATTTGAAACAATGCCTAGCATACCAGCAATGAAACAGTATTTACAAGCTCAGCCTTTTAACAGTGAACCTTAGTGACAAGAAAATTTCAGAATTTTCAGGCACTTTTTAAACGGTTACACATCTTAAGATTTTTTTTTTTTTACCAGTTAAATTTTATGAAAGTGGACCAATGAGGCTTAACAAATCCTAATTAATTTCTCCAAATTACAATACTGCCTCTTTTTTCATTAACCACATTTTTTACACAGCCTTTTTAATATTTATTTTTTTCTCTTTGGAAGTCCCTTCCAAAGATAGAAAATGTATAGATCTACTTCTTTGAAATCCATACCAATTAAGTGTCTTTTTTTGAGCATCTTGGCCTCCTTCCCCCTTCTATTGATTTACAAGCTACAGTGTTAAATATCTTAAGGAAAAAAAAAATAGGCTTCATATTGTAGTAACATTTCTGCTAGTGTGCTCTCTTTTTCAGTTCTTTGTAAATACTTTTTCATTTCCTGCTCCAAGCCATTGTGGGCTGTTAACATTTGCTGTGTTTACTTTAGAAAGGGCTATAATTCAAATTAGGACAAGGTGTTTAATCTCTGTTATCAGTAAAAGCTTGTAAAATACTTCTAGGCACACTGTTTTTGGAAGCCACTACGCAAATGTCCTAACAAATATTTAAGTACAGGTATTTTTAGGTCTCTTTAAAGGTGAGCCTACATGAAGAATGTGAATTATGCACTTCAAGAAGCCAATATGTAGAACTAAGTGATAAAATGAGAGCTTGTCTAGCTGAAGTTTAACCTTGTTGTTGCCTGTTAGGTAGAATAACTAGGCAATTGAGGTGAACTGGAGAAGACCCCGTTAGGTTGCTTTTGTAAGAGGAGAAGTTTAGAATGGTAGGTGGATAAATATCTTTCATTTTTATTTTTACAGGGAACACTCAGTTTTGGGCCTCTTGAACAGTTTCCTTGGTGAAAAGAGGAGACTTGTTTTTCAGTCCATCAGTACTTGCATGAGGTCAAACTTACTTGGCTGTTGCTAACCTATGTTAATTAATAATTACACTCTGCTCTTCATCAAAGCATTCTCCAGAAAAGTGGTTTGGTTCATCCTTAACTCAGCTCGGTGGAACAAATTTGGGCTAAAGAGCATTCAGGAAAATACTTATACAGGAGAATGCTGGGTAAGAACCTCAGAGTGCATGAATATGGTCCAGAACTGTGAGGAGGAGAGGTAAGCAGCTAATCCAGATCAGTTCGTAGCTGAGGAAGACATAAGCTTTCTGGTTTTGTCAGCCTCTCAAATTCATCTCTATCAACTTGTGAACCAAGGAAGACTCTATTTTCTCTAGGTTAATTAGCATTCTTTCAGGCCTTCCCACGTGGTCCAGTGACTGAATAATGGATTCTTTTGTTCCAACTCTCTGTTTTTCAAAGAAGGCTTAATTACTTCACCCAGTTCACCAACACGCCATTTAGTTTTAGAGAAATTTGCAATTGCTCATAGATCAAGGACAGTCTTGCTGGCAGATACCAACTACCTTCAGTTTAAGAATATTTAATAGACTGGAATATATTATAGCTGAAACTGTGAGATTTGTGAAAATTGGTTACGTGGTATTCAATTTCTTATGCCTGTTGAAATGTTTAATTGCTGCAGTGTTAGGAGAATTAGGTTTACTTTCCTCTATGTTTGAGAATATGGCTTCACAAAAAAACTGCTCTGGGACTTCAGGAGTTCTACATGTATTTATGAGGATTAAAAGTGTTGCTGCTGTGTAACAAGAGCTAGATTTAAATTTTTGTTGTAATGCAGCCATAAGCTCTACATATTAGCAGTTCATTTTTAGCAGTGCATTGAGAGAATGATGTTTCTAGAAGGAATTTGTCTTTTTTTTTGTTCTATCTTACAAATTAAAAAGGGCAGCAGTCCTAGGATTAGAATTGCCAGGGTGTGTGCTCTGATAGAGTATGTTGTCATTCCTCTTAAAAACAGCTGGAGAAGGCTTATGAACATTTACTATCCCCCAGTTTCCTACAATTGCTTTATTAGTTTGCCAGCAGTGAAAGAAATGGGTCAGACAAGTGAAGTTGTGAAAGAGCAGTAATAATTTACACGATCTTGCCTTTCTTGAAAGGCCTTAACACAACTGGGATAACTAGAACCATTTTGATTTTATGAGTAATCTGAATGCAAACAGCATTTAGGATTTTCATATTTTATATTAAACTATTTTTTCCCACAAATATCAAAATAAAGAAAACTGTATCTTTGAAAGTAATGTGTTTAATAACAACAGATTCACTCTTTTAATAACATCGGACTCATAGACATTTTTTATGCTATCTGTAAAGGTATACATCAGACCTGAGATGAAAAATAGAATCCTTATTCATAACTGCAATTGTGTTTGTTTACCAGCAAAACTGAACAGAAGTAGAAGTCAGGATTTGACAAGACAAAACTCAACAGATCTCAGTTAAAAATATCTTGGAATGGTCATTATTTTGAATTGCTTACCTCAAACCCGTATTACAACACTACAAAGAGGCAAGAAGAGTGTGATAGCACTGTTTGTATTGTAAATTACTAACCAGCCTGCAGCTGTGTAGCTCATTATAAACTGTGTCATTTAGGGATATTTTGAAAACACAGAGGTCCATTAAAAAGACTGGCAGTGTATGGCTGTCAAACAGACATGCAATTATTGTCATAATATTGCCATCAGTTGGATGGGAGAAATTATATGATGAACTAAGAAGCTGTTTTATATAATTTTGAGTTTTCCCAGCACAATTTCCCCTTTGTTCAGACCAGCTATCACCCATCTTTGAATATTTGAATGCAAGGACTCAGAGTATTTGCTGGAACCCTTCATGAGTACTAATTATAACTTCTTCACTCCATTTTCTGTGGGCAACAGTATTTTCCTTTTCTTTCTTACTGCCAGTCTCCATCCATTTACATTACCTTGTCCAGTCACAGTCTTGTCAATTAAAAATCTGGCACCATCTTTCCTTGGCATCCACTCTGTTCTCCAGAGATGTTTCTCCTCCTGCCATGCCGGGGGTAGGACTGAGGATAACTGAAATTGGGAGTCTCATTTCTCTCTATGACAGCAATAAAGCACCCGTAGTGTCTGACTCACACCGCACAGTCCTCATGAGTACAGTGCAAGATGTCCACGTGTTTTAGCTCTGCGTTGACATGATTATTTCTAAGAGTAAGTAAACTGTAAAAGTGAATAAAGCTTGTTAGCTCTGCTCAGTCACCAGGCTATAGCTGCCTGAGCTGCTGTTCCTCTCCTAATGCCTGCTTCAAAAAGTGACTGTAGTTTGTGTACATTGCTTGAAGGCAAGCCCTCTTCTGGGGCCTGTTCAGGGTTCCCTTTGTTTCTAACTTCTGCCTCTGCTTACTGAAAGCTGAGGTTTGCTTTGTATACCTTCAGCTCTCTTTGTTTCTTACCATTATAAACTGTGACACATGGCAAGAAAAACCTCCTGTAGTACCCAACTGACTTCTGGTTCTTGCTTTGCAAGGTTTATAAGGTACTTATATCTGAGGTTGGGGTGGGCCACAGAAGGGAGCGGGCCTGGAGGCAAAATCACTGCTCTGCTAGTTGTGGGGAGCATTAGGAAGCTCTAGGTCAAGTGCCAACCTCTCTTTTAAAACCTTAGTCCACCTGCCTTTTCTTTCCCCTATCTGTCTCCTTCACTTTCCTGCTCATTCTTGGTGTATAGGACTTCTACACTCAGTCCCCTCCCCTTTATCTTCTACAGAACTCAGCCCTCAGTATTATTAGATCCCTAAAGACAGCTACTTATGGGAAGTGGAGTTTTAGTTGAGTTGATCGCATTGAACAACTGTTTTCACAAAAGTCCTAGTAGAAATGGAAGTTCTTTTGTAAACCTAGCCCATAAACAACGAGATTTCTCCTTTCATTTGGCATAAATTTCAGGTTTAGCTCATTTTGCTACTTAGGACACTCTTTCGTCATCCTCTAATCACCTACAGCCAAATGTCAAAAGTACCTGTTCTAGAAAATCCAAGATATTATTTCCAGTATATAATCAAAATGTATAGCTGAGACTGGCAATTCTTTGTTAATCCTTAGATGGTTCTGACAGCTTCTTCTCTAAAACTCTGTCTTTTCAAAAAAATTCTCCCCGCCTTCTCTAAGTATCACTGATATTCATTATGTATGTCTGATTGGTTTTTGTTTGATTGTTTGTTTGTTTGTTTGTTTGTTTTTTCAGCACCTGCCTCCAGAAAATCTCACCATTCCGTAGCCTGGAATAAAGACGAGATCTCTGCTGCTCTTATGCTTGTCACAAGCTTTGCTGTATCTTTTAGCATCAGAATATATTTGTCTTTCTTCTTGCAATACACCTTAGTAAGTATTTTTAAGGTAATGCAAGAGAGCCAGCACTCCTTTTTTTTTTTTTTTTTTGTGAAAAATGACCACAATGATAAAATGAAATCATTTACTTTCCTTGTACTCATCTAAAAGTAATTTTTTTCTTTTCTGTTGTTTCTGCTATGCTCGTAGAATACAGAATCACAGAAGGCTGATGTCGGAAAGGACCTCCTGACGTCATCTTTTAACCCAGGCCTTCAGCTCAAGCAGGGCCATCTAGACTGGTTGTCCAGAATCACTTCCAGACAGCTGTTGAGTGTTGCCAAAGATGGAGACTCCACAGCCTCTCTGAGCTGCCTGTGCCAGTACTTGATAACCCTCACAATAAAAAAAATGTTTCTTGATGTTAAGAGGGAACCTCCTGTGTCACAGTTTGTGCCAGTTACCTCTGGTCCTGGCAGTGGGCAGCAAACTGGTTCTGTCGTGCTTGCACCCTCCTTTCAGGCATTTTACACAGATCTGTAAGATTCCCAGAATCTTCTCTTCTCTCGGTCGAGTAGTTCCAGCTCTCTCAGCCTTTCCTCATATGAGAAATGTTCCAATGGGTTGAATTTGTATGGTTTGTTGTTCAATTTTTGTTGTTTGGTTGGTTGGGTTTTTATTAAAGCTTTTTCACAGTGTCAGTTGAACACCAGAAAGAGTTGTTTTTCATTATAAGAAAATATTTTTCATTATAAGAATTTTTTTTTTAAGTATTATACGTGAAGAATAATTTTCTATCACTATGCCATCATTTTTAAAAAGAAATAAAGGGCATGGGTAATTTTATTCAATTTAATTTTATGCTAGTATTTTATTGAGGCCTTTTTTGCTTTCATAATAGAATAATCTATTTTTCTTTTAAAAAAAGTCCTCCTACAAATTTGCTGTTGAACTGGTGATAATTTTGTCTCCTGGGTAAAAACACTGGATAATGTTAGTTTTTAACTTTCTGTTAAAGTTCTAATTCTGTATCTGTAAGTTCAGAGATGTAAAAGAAAAATTGTAGTTCAAGCTAAACGACTCATTGCTTGCTCTGTTTTTCTTGTTTTTTAACCATGTGGATTCTAGTGTGGAACTACATCCATTGTGTCACTGCAGTATTAACACCAAGGCACAAAGGTATGCTTTTGTGTTTATGCACATGATAATGGTGACTGAAGTTCAAACTTCAGGACTTCCTCATACTTGCAGTTTGTATACATGAAGTTAGATAGTCTGGGAGCTGTAAGGTCTGCTAATTCTCAGTGTGCCTAACTAGGAGCACATTTTTCAACATTGGTTACCCTCCAAAGCTTTGAGGAGATATTTAAGCAGAAGAGCTCTGCAGTATTGAGCAGTGCCCATGCCTTGGTGAAGAACATTAAGGTTAGACAAAAATATACCAAACAACTTTCAAAATTATGTCTTGTGACACATTTGTCATTTATCAGGCTCATAGCATCAATCATATCTTGCAGCCATTGACTGGAGTAATTATCTTGTCCAGTGATGTCATATCTAATTATTTTCAGCGACATTTTCAGGGCACAAAAGCTATAAAATTTTAAATCACAATTATACAGAAACAAATGCATTCACTAGTACAATGTCTATGATTTTGTGCTTTTAGTTCATCACACATTGAATTATTCCACTTGCTCTACTATGGAGCTGCTGATTACAAGTATGCATGCATATTTATCTCCATCTTTACAACTTTGGCCAGAAGTCTTTCTTTCCGTCTACCTGTTCTTCTTCTTGCAACTAGTTGTATGCTCTGCATTTAAGTTTCCAGGAAGAAGCCTTCTGCTTTGTATATTGCTTGTTCTACTAATTCTGCCATCATTTAGTGGTCTTTGTACTCTGATATTTGAGCATAATATTTTATATTTGAGCAGGACTATGGTAAAAGTGGTGTCTTCTTGAACAAAAGTTTCTAACATCTTTCAACAGGTATAAAGTCAATCTGTTCTACACAGTAATCAAAAATAGCAAGTGTCTACAGTTCACTTCTAATTAGAAAATGTCAGAGTAGAAACTGTTTAGCTAAGGTGAGGCTGCAATTAAAAAAAAAAGAAAAGATGAATGATGGTTGTAGCTGAGACATCATGTTAGTAGAACTGGTGTAATTTTCTACCAAAAGGAATACAAGCATTAAGCAGAAAGGAAAGAGAAATATTATTTCAGCATTTTGGATTAGTCTCAGTATTCATTTGCCAGAAAGAAGTGGCAATCTCTGCAGAGTGCAGAAGCTCATGGCACTGTATTAATCAGGAGGATCCTGGTCCTTCCAGCCCTTCCATGCTAGGCAAGGAGAAGAAAAGGGAGGAATGTTGGAAGACATGTTCCATGGTGCCAGGTTAGGCTTTGAAGATGAACAGCAAACCAAAACCAGATGAAAAGACACCGAGTTTTAGCTTTTGAGAAGGAAAGGAAGAGAATACTGCTGAATTACACATCCCAACCTGTGGCTGACATTCCTATTCCTATTGAAGTATTTTCCCACATAAATATGCAGTTTTCCTTTAATATTACTGAACTGCCATTAGAGTTAGTATTAACAGCTTTGAGTTAGTAGTATTTCAATACTCAGTACAGGGGTGCACAGTAAAATCTGACGTAACTGAAGTTAAAGTACAGAGTAGGGACCCTGTATCTTAGCAGACCAAACTTTGGTGGTGACTGATTGACAAATCAGCTTTTGGGGAAAAAAGGAAATAAAAGAAGGTTAGCTGCCGCAGACTTCTGACACTTGACTCAGGAGTGATCTGTTCAGGGAGGAATTAAAATGCTGGGTTGGCCTGGTATTGATGATTAAACAGTATCAGTTTCTTAGGTCAGGGTGGTTTACAGCTTGAGTGAATTTTAGCGTTAATAAAATGGAATTTAATAATCAGTGATATTGTGTACTTTAAGGATTTATGATCATACTAATTCCTTGCTCTTTTCGGTTTTGTACCCATTTGCCATCTCCCTTTCCATCTCACCTACCCAGTATAGGGTAGAATTATTGGGGTCTTGCTCTTTTGCAGGTTTTGGTCATTTAGGGAAAAACACTAGTATAGGTCTGTTATTATTTTAAGAGAGCAGTTTAATTACCACTGTCCACATATGTTTACTTTCCGAGTTTAATAAAGCATATATTCTCAGGGAGAATTATATACATATCAGGACTAGTATTCTAATACTAGGCTTGTTTATAACTACCTTGAAATCATGTACAGTGCAAATTCAGTTTGATTGTATCATTCTGATTTCTAAATATAATTTTAGTGCTTCCTACGGTGATTGATTTCATCAAAGCATTAGGAAAAACCTGGTTTGAAAAACACTCTTCTGTTTCATACTTGTCTGCTAATTAATCACATGTTCTTGAATTGTCTTTATGCCAGCATTTTAAATACACAAGGTATTTTACATAAGTCAGAGACTAATTAGTGCACTGCAAATTGCATTTTTATAGCAGCCATGTTCCCAGAAGCTGCCCATTTGGAAACATAGATCTAACACGGAAAATATTTTGCAGCCTTAATGTAGTGACTAGTACCAGCAGGAATGCAACAAACAATGCTTTTTGATTCTATTGCTCACCCTTGCCAGTGCATGACTTCATAAAACTTCTTCAGAAGGTGCAGTGACTAGAATCTAGTCACTCTCTCATCCTGAGTATTAGCTGCAAATGTATAAAAAAAAAAGATCTTGGCTTTTATGTCTTCAAAGCCTAACCATCCCAGTCTTTGTGCACCTACCAAGGAAAACACACACATAGCTGGCAGTGATAAGTACAGCAGAAAGAAAGCATTAATTTCTTTGAGCAGCATTAGAGTAGGGGACTCCTGCTGTGCTCACCAGTTACTTGCTCTTCACAGCTGCCTTCTCAGCTGGGGGCTTTAAATCAGCATTGTAAGAACAGAGAGAGATGTCCATAATGTATTTGTTCATGATGGTGATTTTCTTCACAATGGTGGAAAGGTACTGTTCAGACAATACTCCATATTTCTTTTTTCTGATTGAGTAGTTCTTGTTCTTATTTTTCCCTATCAGTGCATAAATTCAGTCAACTGTACATGTTTTGTGAGTGTTAGGTCTGATGTTTGAAAAGCTTTATAGAAAATTGTCGTGGGTTCAGCAGTAGCAGTCATATTTTCCTCCTTCTTAGTAGCCGGTGCAGCACTGTTTTTTTGACTTTTGGCCTGGGAACAGTGCTGATAAAACCAATGTTTTCGGTTCCTGCTTAGTAATGTTTGGTCTGACCAAGGACTTTCTGAGTCTCATGCTCTGCCAGGGAGGAGAGGAAGCAGGGAGGAAGCAGAGACAGGGCACCTGACCCAAATTGATTGAAGAGGTATTCCATACCACAGCATGTCATGCCCAGGATATAAAAACGGAGGGCAGAGACCCAGAAGGGTGGGTTCACTGTGCGTCAGGCTGGGTATTGGGTGGTGAGCAGTTGTATTCTTCTCCCTTGTATTTCCCTTGTCATTATTATTGGTGGTAGCAGCAGTGGTTTGTGTTATACCTCAGTTATTGGACTGTTCTTATCTCAACCCATGGGAGTTACATGCTTTCGATTCTCCTCCCCATCTCCAAGAGAGTGGGGGGGAAGAAAGATTGGGGAGTGAGTGAGCGAACTGCATGAGTGGCTTAAACCACGACAAAAATAATAATAGCACAGAGGCACTCATTGCAAAACTGATATGTTATGTTTTTATTTAAATATGTTTCTTTTTTCATTCCCTTCTTGCATTGTGTACAATTAAAGTTATGCTTGATCAAACTCTGCTCAGATATCAGATGTAGGGCAGGGGAGGGAAGTGCCTTTGAAACTTATGTTAATCTAGTGGCATCTAGAAACTATATGGGCAGGGTAGATCTGTTGCCACTTTAGAACTCTGCTAAGATCTTCCCTGAGAAAGAAATATTAAGCCAATATTAAGCATTTATACAGTAGCTGTGACCCTCTGAAAAGTTGCCTATTTTCTTCACACTAAAAGGAGAGTTAGTGGCAAGATTAGATGTAAATATCTAGGTTAGATGACACAAATCTCTCTGAGGTTCTGTTAGTTGTGGGTTCCTCCTTGCCAGAGAAATCTTTATAATCAAAAGATCATAATTTCTGCTCTTTGTATGAACAAGGTGTGATGCAGGTTGTTGACTGATAGGTATTCCTTTGAAATACATCAGCAGCTCTACATAATGCCACTCACAGATATTGATGTTTAAAAGCTAATGAGTGATAGGGCTCTACTGAATAAATCTCCACCAAGTCTGTAGACACAATATTCTATGTCAGGCTAAGACATTTAAATGGTTAGGAAGTACCTTCTAGCATTGTTTTAATGTCTAAATGTAGGCTGATCATACTGATTTTGGTCGTAAGGATCCATTGGATGTGGTCACAGGTTTTAAGAGGGTATGGATATGTATCTTTTGACTATATATTTTTAAAACCAATTGGTGCTGAAGTTTTCTTTTTAGACGTGTCGTTTGCAAGTATATATAAACATTATAAACATTATCTACTAGGCTTTTTTTGTCTTCAACTTACACTTGGTTACCTTCATAGATGGTGTTACATTGTGATGTGCTCTGCAGCGTGTATCTTTGGTGGATACCTGCCATTTATTTTAAAAAGACTGCCTAATCAGATATACAGTGTAACATCCCTGGAAACCATTTACTGTGTCACCAGGGGGGCAGATTTTGCTTAACTTAGATTGCAAGATACTTAACTACCCAGTCTTCTAACATAGCTGAGCATCACATTAACACGTTTTCCAGAAGTAGTGGTGAGAGTAACTCCTACAGTCTACACTTAGAAGAACTTCTATTCCCTACAGCTGTACTGAAAAGCTAACTAATGCTCCTGCCAGGAAAGTTCTCCACATTTTTGTCTTGTTAATAGTGAAAAAGGATCAAAAATATAAACAATGCGTATTGGCAAGATGCAAGATGCAGCAACAAGGGCATTAATACGAACTTCAGGAGACTCTGTGGAAGTTCCTTGCTCCAGTATGTGTTTTCTGGATGTGTCTTTTTGACCCAGATTCACTCAATATATTTACTGTGGTAAATCCTGGAAAAATAAGCAAAAATGTGTCCTAGTTTCACTTAAGGTTTGGGTTTCATCACAAGACTGACATAGTTCTGGTTTCTGATTTCTAGCCAAAATTAAGTGATACTCCACACCTCAGTAAGACAGCTTGTCAGTACAGCATAAGCAGCTATTATAATTGTTACAAATCATGAGAAAAAAAAAGAATAAAATCAAGAATCATGTAAAATACACTCTCTTGACAGCAAACATACTCAGAAAAAGAAAAACCAAAACCCAAGATATTTTCAAGCCTTTTTGTGGTTTATCTGTCATGGTGTGTACGTCAGTATTTTCACTGTGATTTTTTTTTCCACAGGCATCAAACTTATAATTTGTTCTCATGCCTCATGTTTCCTTACAGCCCTTTTGATCTTTGTATTCAGAACTTTTCACTTTTAGCCTGATGTAGGTGGAGAAGAAGTATGTTGCTGTGTACAGGAGTTCTGTAGCCAGGGATTAAAATGCTCTGTTATGTGCCGGCAATAAACCTCATTTGCTCAAGATGCAGCAGAAAAGGAGAGAAAGCATGACTACCTTGAGGTATAAGGTCAGGTTGGGATACACATACACCTAGAGTGAGAGGGCAGTTCCCACAGCATTTTTGGCTGAGGTGTATATATATAGAGAAGAATATATATAGTAGAGAAACAATTCACTAACTGTATATCTATTTATAATTTTTGTCAGATATCTCTTATAATTAGTCATATGGGAATAATTACTCCCATTATAAAGTAACTAAGAGTGATTCTGCACTATAATAATAAAAAGTCACAAAGAAGCACAGTTTGTTGCAGGACTTTGCTGTGCATATGCTAGCTTCATGCACCCTGCAGATGTCAAACACACAGTAAGCTCAGAATTCCTGCTGCTGTTTAGGTTTGACCAAAGCCAACATGGTTATGCTGCAAAAAGAAATAATGTGAGATTTTGTTTGTAAGAGCTAGAAGGTGATATGTGATCTGCATCGAAATTAATCCAAAATCTTGTGCTGGGGCTGAATCCTCACACAGCAGAGACTGAGGGGAATAAAAAACATGTTCAGATTTCTTGTATAGGCAAGGAAATTGTGGGGAAAAGGTGGAAGTGCACTTTGAATCAGAGGGTGTGGGGAGAAAGCCTTGTGAACCGGCACAGAAAGGATCAGGCAAGAAAGCTCCAGCACCCTGTGGTATCAGGACAGCAGCGCAACATATCACACTATCAGGGAGAGGAGGCTCATAAGCCCCAGTAAGATGGAAGAGCACATATCACACCTCTGTTTTAGCCTGTGCCTGCTGGGAGGAGTCCTTTCCCTCCTCCCTGGTGCGGCTGCAGATCTGGCAGGACTGCAGGGAAGAAGCTCTGCTCCCTCCCACCCTGTTTTTCCTCCTTGACTGTTGCGGTATCTCTGCTGCTTTGGGGATTTCTCAGGGCTGAGCTACCCAGATGTTATTTATTTTGCAAAATGTTGAAGATAATTGCATTCATATATAAGTACACAGATAGATTTTGTGTATGCATTCATGTGTGTGTGTGTGTGTGTGCAGTATTTTAAGCTGTCTGGCATGTTAATTTAGCCACCTGTCCTAGCCTCTTTCCACTGCACAAATGAGCTTTTCTCAAAGGAGCCTATGCAGCTGATTGGGTCTGCCTCGTTACTAAGGCAACCCTTCTCCTCTCTGCTATATGGTTTATAACTCAGATTCACCAGGCAAAAAATGGAAATGAAAAACCACCCAGACCAACATTACTAGAGACCCTGGGGATACCAGTACCTAATAGATGCTCTTAGCTGACTTATTTATTCAGACAAGAATACACTTTCTAAATGTAGAAGAGTGTTGAAGCAAGCAAAGTAAAATATAATGGTACTGTATGAAGGAGGTGATAAAGACCAAATTAAAGTCTTGTACAAACACTATGAACCTGAAATTAGCTATGCTGTGCATAGCTGATGTAAAGGTATCATAACTGGATATATCAGCAGCTGTCCCTTTGAAGGTCATCCCTGATTAAGAGCAGCAACAAAAACTCTTTATGCCTAAAAAGCCACAAATGTAGGGAGGAGTCCTTTTGTCAAGCTGGCTAAAGCCCAAATAACATTTTATGTTTAATTTTTAGATCAAAATTATTAGTTTGTTCCTGCTTCCTGTTTTTCAGTGATTTGTATTGATTAAATACACTACAGGTGTGGTGTACATTTTATGCTGAAATAAGGCATGATTTTGTCTTTGAAGAAGGGCTTCTTAATCTGATTAGTACTTCAACAACAAAATCGAGAAACATGCTAATTAAAATAAAGGTGATTATACTCAGGGATGGATAACTGATTAAGGTAATCATATATGCAAATAAGAAGCAGGAATGGACCTTTAAGCATTGTGTCCCAACCTTTCCTTCAAGAAGCTGTGTTCTAACCTGCATTTCTGTTTAAACTGGCACAGGCAACCTGCGCTTTGCTCTAGTCCATGATTTACATGTTTATCTCTTAGTCTTGTGGCCAGTTCATTAACTGCAGATAATGGCCTCTGTAATTTTACCCCGAGGGGATCAAGCAGAGTATTGTTTGGCCATTCAAAAATCTGTGTAGATAGGATTGCTGTGAAGCTTTTCCAAGGGGGTAGATTTAGGGATAGATGGAGTTAGATGCTTTTACCTCAAGGAAAGGCTCATACCCTGTATGTATGTACTTTATCTTTTCTGGTCTTGGTGACCTCTGCTGCCTCTGTTACTATTCTGGTGGTGGACAGTGGCCTGTTGCTGTCCATCTCTCTTCCTGCCCAGCTCCTCACACCTTACTCACTATGTACTTGAATGAGTCCTCGAGGCAAGAGTGTGCATGCTGATCCTCTGGTACCTAGGGGCTCGCAGAGGTCCTTGGCACCCTGTAACAGCCTTCACTTAGTTTTTAATTTGTCTTCCTGCTTCCTGTCACTGACAGGAGCTGCTGCTGCCTCTTTTTTTCCACTTCTTCTCTTTCCTTCCCTAGACCCTTCATCAAATCCATCAAGCAGTTTTTCAAATGCTTACTTTCCAATCCAACCCCCTCATATAAGTCTGATGTCTTTGTGGCAGGTTTGTTGTTTCAGTGTCATTTCTCGGGCACTAGAAGTAATTGTGCTTGCACTTTGCTCAGCAACTGTTCGAGCAAACTCCATCGCCAACCTCCACTGAAAAACAAACAAAACCAAAGTTGCAATTAGCCAGAGTAGCATCATGATCTCCTCTGCCTCTTCGGGGCAGTTGGAAGGGGCACCAGTGTCAGATTACTATCTGGGTTTGTTTGGATTGAAATGAAGTATGTACTTTCAAGATCAGTGAGAAAATAAGTCTGAGGAAAATTAATTCCCTTGGAAATTTCCACTAAGCAGCTTCAGATGGCTGAAAATAAGAAATTTTGCTTTCCATCAGGGCTGTGCTATATTTTCTTACAGGATTAAGCACTCATACTATGTTAAAATATACACTTAGGGTATTTAGGTGCTAGAAACTTTTTTTCTAAGATCTAGGATGCTCACATTCCTGTAGCTAATGTAGCTTGCCTTTTCAGATTCTACTGCCAGTAGAATTTGATGTGACATGATTTTTTTTTTTTTTCCCTATGCAATGATAGAGAGTTCATAAGTCATCTTAGGGTTATTTTCATGCTTAGTTACATATGCATTAATGAAAAGTGTAGGTGACTGCAACTGTACTTTTTGCCTAATGAGGCAGTATATGTCAAATCTGTGCTTCCAATTAACAGAATCTCAGAAACGTGTCCTATCAACTTCAGAAGAATACAGAAATGCCCCTACTACAGAGAATTTTCATTTTAAGGCTGAATTTATACTCTACTTCTTTTTTGAAAGAAGAGCAAAATCATCTTTAGAAAGTTACAGATGACTGAAGTTCACTACAGATTAGGAATGAGAGTCATGTGATGGTAACTGTAATGATTGATGCTATTTTCCTAACAAGAACAGAATCTATATATAATTTCTAGTCTGAACTCTTCATTAGGAGAAAAAGCTGACAGCTACTTTCAAGGAAGTATTGAAAGTGGGCCACTGCCAGATATTTTGGGAGACTAAAACAGAAAATGATGACTTTTAGGCATTTCTTCCCTATATTCAGTAGAGGAGGATTTATCCACGACACTAATGCAGTTTTTAAAAGGGATGTTTGTTATTTGAATGTACATGTGTTATATCTGTTAACCTGCCCACACAAAAAGAGGCTGTAAATTTCATTGTCTTCTGGATCCTTTGGCAAGTACATTTAGCTAAGAATGAAACAGCCCCGTTACTTTGAAACTTACACATTGCTAGTGCAAGTCTGGAGGAGAGCTGTTAACAGTTAGGAGACAGGTATGTAGTGTTGATGAAGGTGATTTCACACAGAACAGTGTGGAAGACCTCAGTGTAGTACCTGTGGCTCCACAAAGTTGGGGGGAACTAAGACAAGCAGCCTGAATCAGTGGAGAAAAGTCTCCTGGAAGGCTGTGGCTGGAAGATGGTAGCAGGGAGCAGGTCCCACTGTGAAACAGTGTGATACAGGGGTTAGATACAGGAAACTGATGGGCAGGAGAAGACTTTAACTTCTGTAGGCAGTGTTGCTAAACCACAAAGTCCAGTTTTATTGTCCGCCTTTTACAAGAGGTATCAGATACCTGACAGGTCTTAGAGACAACTGCAGAAACAAAAATATCACAGGTAGCGTCCCAAAGAGCTCAGTTGTCTTAACTTAGTCATAAGAGGTTTAGAGTTGGGTTAAAAAGCTTGGACTAAACTTGGAGAATCAGCTCTGAAAATCATAAAGGAAATCTATATCTGAAAACTTCAAGCAATGTTGAGAATGAGCACAACTATGTAATAGCTTGATTAATTTTCACTGAAAACAACTATCTCTTCATTTTGTCAAGGCATGGTTTTGAAGAGAAGTCTGTACTTTAGTAATTTATATATTATGATGCTCATTGTAGTGCAAAGTGATCTGTGCTAGCCTGGTGTATAGAAAAGAGACACTTAGATATATTCCTTTCAGAATTTCCATTCAATGAATAAAAATTCCCTTCCATAAGGGAAAACTGAAAATCTTCATTTTCTGTGGTAATGCAGACACAAATTATGCAAGTTTCATTTCCTGGAATCTTAAATGAAATCCAGTTTATCATTATCAAGTCCGTGATTTTTATTACAGAATTAATGTGTCAACTTGCAGAAATCACTCTTTTTTCAGAGTACTGGTATTGGGTTTGCATGGCAAGGTTTTGGTAGCAACAAGGCTACAGGTTGGCTACTGTGGGAAGCTGCCAGAAACTTTCTCCATGTCTGATAGAGCCAATGCCAGCCAGCTCCAAGATGGACCCTCTGCTGGCCAAGGCCGAGCCTGTCTTTGATGGTGGTAACATCTCCAAGATAACATATTTAAGAAGGAGGGAAAGTTACTTCACAGGAGCAATTGCAGCTGTAGAGAGAAACGAGATTATGAGAGCAACAGCTTTGCAGATGTCAAGGTCAGTGCAGAAGGAGGGAAGATGTTCCAGACACAGGAGCAGACTGCCCTGCATCCCATGGTGCAGACCACGGTGAGATAGGCTGTGCCCCTGCAGCCCTTGGAGGTCCATGATGGAGCAGACTTCCACCTGCAGCCCATGGAGGATCCCATGTCAAAGCAGGGGGTTGCCTGAAGGAGGCTATGACCCCGTGGGAAGCCTGTGCTGGAGCAGACTCCTGGTAGGACAGGTGGCCCATGGAAGAGACTCACTCTGGAGCCGTCTGTTCCTGGAGGGCTGCACTCATGGAAGGGATTCACACTGGAGCAGTCTGTACCTGAGGGGCTGCACCATGGAAGAGACCCACACTGGAGCAGTCTGTTCCTGAAGGACGCACCCCATGGAAGAGACCCATGCTCGAGCAGTTCGTGAAGAACTGCAGGCCATGTGAAGGACTCACATTGGAGAAGTTGGAGGAGGACTGTCTCCTGTGGGAGGGACCCCACATTGGAGCAGAGGAAGAGTGCAAGGAGTCCTTCCCTGGGGAGGAAGGGTTGGCAGAGAGAACATGAGATGAACTGATCACAACCCCCATTCCCTGTACCTCTATGCCACTGTGGAGGGGGAAGCAGAGAAAATTGGGAGTGAGATTGAGCCCAAGAAGAAGGAAGAGGTAGGAGAAGTGTATTTAAGATTTGGTTTTATTTCTCATTATCCTACTCCAAGTTGATTGGCAATGAATTTCGTTTGCCCATGATGGTAACTGATGAATGATGTCTCCTTCTTCTTATCCTCACCCACAAGTCTTTTGGTATATTTTCTCTCCCCTGTCCAGCTGAGGAAAGTAGTGATGGAGCAGCTTCGGTGGGCACCTGGCACTCAGCCAGGGTCAACCACCACAGTACTGTGTGCCCCAAAGAATAAAAAGATGTGTCAGATTTCAGAAGCCCTTTTTCTCCTGCACACTGTTTTTATGTAACAGTTTCACATAGTTCTCTCTTATGTAAAATGTCTATTTTTTAACAGAAGCATTTACTGTTTAGCGGCACAAAAGAGTAGAGATGGGCAGACCCCCTGCTTCAGGGTCCAGTTTCTTGCTGTTATATCATTCCTACAGCATGAGCAAATGTTAGCTTGAAAAGGTATTTTTCATGTTCATTGCCACTCCTATGTGGAAGCTGTTGTACACACAGCTTTGTCATTCTGTTACCTAGAATCCATCTAACTTCCAGCCAGTTTGCAATCATTTCTTTTTGTGTCAACAGCCTTTTAACTTCTCTATTCCTTGTGCTTAGTCACTTGATGCATCTATAGAGACCAAAGGCCTCTCAGACTTTAAGCCTGGCCTATAACATGGCCTATTTGCTCTCTTAAACATACCTATTTCCCAAATAACCTGAATGCATCTTCAGACACATGAGCAATCAGAAGTTTGCACAGTATAGCTGGGTCTTAGTAATGTCTAGTATACTTGCATAAATATTCCCCTCAGTCCCCTGGGAAATACCTCATCCAATTTGTGCTGAGGTGCTGAGATGACATTTTGCTCTCTACTGGCCGTGTTACAGTCATCCTCGGATTTATATTCTTCAGACCTTATTAGATGATGACTTCCAGCCGACAAATTCCCATAACCACTGCATGATGTGACATTTGGTATAATTAAGTGCATCCTATTTCCTATCCCACTCTTGCCAAGGTAAGTTCCTTTCATTTTGTCACCTACTAATTTCAGTAGCAAAATCTTACTTTAAAAATCTAGGTGAAGAGTAAAATTATTAGTGAAGCAGTAAAAATGTGAAGATCTCTGTGAGCAGGATTGAACTGTGTTCCAAAGCCTTCCAAAGACATTCTCACTACCTTTGCTACCTGCATTCACATTGTAGCACCTTCTTCCTGGTAAAACTGAATGTCTTTCTTGGTAAACTCAATCCTAGTAATTTTCTTTCAGAAGCAGCTGCTATGGTTTTGCTCTTCACCCACATCTTTACCTACCTTTAAAATCTTTTATTTATAGTTAATAACTGATTTTAACCCTTAGCAAAGTTAAAATGAAACCTTAACCTCCTTTATTTTATGTAAAGTTTGGTTATTTCATCAGGCACGTTTGCATGCACTAGCCGGCTCTATCATATTCTCCATGCCATAAAATGCTGTTTTTCTTCAAAAACCTACTTTAGTGGTCTTGTAACTGCAAGTTTATTATGTTTGATACTTTTGGGAGGCTTTAACAAAATGTAGGAAGCTTTGCTTAATCCAAGTCCTACAGTGTTACTTCCCTTCTCATTTAATGGGTCATTAAAAATTGTGGGTTTCCGCTTTGCAGAAATATGTACCAGGTCTTCAAAGAATTCCAGAGAAAAAGATTTTCATATCCTTCTGTCTCAATTTTAGCACACAAAACTTCTTGTCCTTGTTTCCATATCAGTTTTGGTAATTCTCTTATTGAGGTAAATGTTCCCACAAGCCGTTTTATTTGTGCCCTCAGTTCAGAATTGCTCTCATTTAAAAGCTTGAGGTAAAAGGTTTACTTAAAGTCATTCACATATTGTTTAAAACTTCATTTTCACTGTATCATTATACAATGAAAATACAGACTGTCTTCCCTTCCACGTTCTTAATTCATTTTAATTATGGCCATTTTGCTAATTCTTTTCAATATGCTTAGAATGATTTAGTTTAGGCTAGCATCTACTCATCCATCCTATACTTTTTCACCTCCAGAACAAAAGCATTATTAATTGCTGTTTCTCTGTATTTTTGCCTACTTTTTGCATAGTAGTTATTCATCCTGTATTCAGCTCCTCCTTGAATAGTTTTCCATTTATTTTGTAGGCAGATTCCAGAAAAATGTTTGTACTTTCTCTTTGAAGAATATAAAGCCTGAAGTTTAAGTCCTTAAACTCTTCAGCCTACTTAATTTCTCAGTGTGTGTGGCTTGCTTTTTTTTTCAATAAAGTAAATTGAGTTATAGGTGCCATAATTTTTTTCCATGTTTCCATTTAAAGTGAATAAAGTTCAATTCATGATCACTGCATCCATAATTCTTTTTCTATGCCTGGCTCTTTTAAAATATGGTATTTCTTTCCTTTTTTTTTTTTTTTTTTTAACTTAAAGTACCTTGTTTGTTATTTGCTACTATTATGACACCAATGCTACTTGTCTTCTCTAGCTTTGCAAGGCCAGTTTCTTAAACTCATGTAGTTCTTGATACTACTTACATTGTCAGCTCTACTCTTATCTCTACTTGACCACAGATTCTAGACCAAACATCATATACTATTCCAGAAGAATGGATGCATAGTGTTACTACTTACTTCTTTAGTTTACTATATCATTATCACAATGCTGTTTCTACTGCTATTGCTTTTAATATTTTTTTTTCTGAAATATATGTAGCTTTCATTAGTCTGAATCTAGTCTCAAATACTATTCTGACACAACTCTTTCAGCCCTGAAGTACTGCATACTTACGGGACATGGCTCTTCATTAGGGACTGTAGTGATAGGACAAGGGGTAGCAGGTTCACACTTAAACAGGAGAAGTTTAGATTGGATATAAGGAAGAAATTCTTTACTGTAAGGGTGTGAGGCACTGGAATGGGTTGCCCGGGGAAGTAGTCGATGCTCCATCGCTGGTAGTGTTCAAGACCAGGCTGGACAGAGCCTTGAGTGACATGGTTTACTGGGAGGTGTCCCTGCCCATGGCAGGGGGGTTGGAACTAGATGATCTTAAGGTCCTTTCCAACCCTAACTATTCTATGATTCTATGTATATATTTCTAGTCATTCATTTTTATGGATCAATTTTCCTGCACTGGTACATCAACATCACAATTTGCCTATGACATCATCCAAATTTTTAAGTGGATTAAGCACAGTATTTCATTGCCTATATAACTCAGTACAGACACTTTAAAATGCTTTTCAAAGAAACATAAATGTATTATGGGAAAGTGGACTTGCTTTGCCAAAATCATTACTTGGGGTAATCTCAAATTCATATTTTCACCTTGTTATCGAAGAAAGATGTAGAAAAATTCTCTGTACAATATATCTGTAATGTATCTAACAATAACAATAACAAATTCTATTTTGACATCTCAGATATAGTCGAGAATATCTCTTCTAACAAACTAGGTAATATCTCTTTCTCAGTCTTCAGAAGCCCAGGGTCAAAGTCAGGCAGTGACCTGTTCATAAAGAGGCTAAATGGTCCCATTTACTCAACAAAGGTTGTCGTTGACTACAGAAGTTTGTCCACAGAAGGTATGAATGGACTTAGACCCTGAAGGAGAAATAAACTCAAAGACTTTGACCAATATTTCTTCAAATTTCTGCCATCTTTTTGGCCTATTTTTCTGATGTATATTACACTACGGCTTTTTGGGGAGCCAAGTGGTGTTTGAATGCTACCCTTAGAATCATAGAATCATAGAATAGTTAGGGTTAGAAAGGACCTTAAGATCATCTAGTTCCAACCCCCCTGCCATGGTGCTCAATATAAACACCAAGAGACAAATGGACTCAGACCGTAACTTGGTTTTGATACATTGTAAGAGTTAGGCAAAGTGATTTAGTTAAATTCTAATGGAAATGTACTTAACCTTTTTTGTTAACCAGAAATATATGCACAAAATGCAAAGACAAAGGCAGTTTGCATCAAACACTGACTTCTTTTAACTAAGGAGCCATGAAGAGATTGATTGCATTTGCTTAAGAGGAAGCAGTGATGAAAATGTCTTAATTCAAGTAGCTTCCATTTAACTGTCAAGTGGCTCCAGAAACGGAACAACTAGCTGAACATAAATGAGGCTACTGCAATCCCTGTGTGCTGCAATAATTGTTACTTAAAAACCTTTGTTTCTCTTTCCTGAGAACCCATGTTTGTAATAGCAGTAAACAGGCTCATATATTACAAGAATACTGAGCTTATTTGTTTGGTGTCCAAATATCCATATTGAAAGAGAAAGAAGGAGATTTATAGGCATATCCCTATCCATCACTCCCTTGACCACAGAGGAAGAATATTTCAGTCATTGGAGGCAATTATCTTTCTCGGACGCCCAGCACAAGCTTACCTGTCAGGAACATTTTCTTTCATTGGCCACAGTTACTAAGGAAACCATCTCTTCTGGGTGAAGGCCCCCCCTCTTTTGGGGGCCTGAATCTGGGACTGCAGCCAGATACCACTTGCAAATTGAAAACTGTACTGCAGCTTTCTTAACCCTTGATGTGACCAGAGATACATTATTAATATGATTAGTTTCTGCACAAGGGCAGCTGCTGAAGGATGAGTTCTTCAGAGAGGAGATGCCAGGAAAAGTACCCTCCTCTCCAGCTCTGAAAGAGTTGTTAGCAATGCAAGCCACCACCTATGGGACACTGGGAAAAGTCTAATTTAAGCCCACTTGGAAAATCTGTAATACTGAAGATATAAAGTAGTGAAAAATGCATAATCATAAAAGTTATTAGGACAGTAATTGTAACAAAAATCCTCATCCTTGTTGGAGTTAAATATATGACATAATATGAGCTGACAAGTTCAGGAATGTGATTGCATATGAACTTGAACTATCTTTGTTTTCTTCATTCACATCATGTATCTGACTTACAAGCTCCAGTGATTCAAAAGGGGGTGACTCAAGTGGTAGCTGTTGCTGCTGTTCATAGCTATTGATTTAAAATCCTTCTGTCCCCACAGGAGCAGAAAAGAAACTCATAATTCCAGTGAAATGCATCCTTTAAGCGCTACAGATGTATGTACTGACATGTAGCCTAGTAGCCTCTTAATAAAAACATGTTAAATATTAAATACAGAAAAATTCCATCTGTGAATACCTGAAACACTGACATTGCTGTCCAAAAGGTACTGAGCTAACAACAATATTAATGAATTACTCAATGAATAGTTCTGAGGACCACATAGCAGAACTCAGACTATGCCTTAATGATCTCCATGGGGGTGAACAACGTGGGCTGCAGGCTACAAATAGTATTAGCACTGGTAGAGGCAAAGGCTGGGCTTAGAGGTAGGGTGTACTAATCCAAGACCCTTCTCATGAGCACAAGAGTTATCTCCCTTTGCCTTACTATATGACTTTGGAAACAAAGTCCACAGATGTATTTGTATTCCAGCTCCCATAGAGGTGTGGAGCTTCTCACAAATTTCAGTGGAAGTTCAATGCTCAGTAGCTTTGTGGACCTGGCACTTTCTGCTTTTTTTCTCACCTTACAGGGAGACCAACAAAGGATTTATCAGTCCTAATTACTGTAGATATTTAATGCTTGTTTTGGTAATGGTGTTTTGTAGAATCAAAAAAAAAAAAAAAAAAATCCTGAACTTCTTAATATTTGTTTGGCTAAAATACAAATTATTGTAGCTTCATTTTGCTTCAGATTTCAGAAAGGCACAAGGCAGAGACACATGGTGCTTGCTATATTCTTAAGCACATGTGAAAGTTAGAAAAAAGATCTTTTGGGATCACTAATCAAAAGATGTAGATATAGACAGTACTGGGATTTACTGCAGTTACGAAATGGGAAGGAATATTTCACTCTTAAGGTAACCTGAGCCCTGTAAATGTCATGCTGGTACTTGAGGAATAGTCAAAATGAGACTTGGCGTTCAGCAAGTCAAAGCTGTTAATGGTTAACATACGTGCAGTCCCCTTGAGGAACCCCGAGCAGCTGCTTATATGTATAAGTAAAAATGAATCTATATTAAATCCCTTTATCCTCCTTTAATTAGACAGCAATTCTCAAGGAAAAGGATTGACTCTTTTGTGTTGTCATATAGTGACTAGCACAACAGGTCACTGATCTCGCCTGTGGTGTCTGCCTTTGCCACAGTGCAATGGAAGTTCTTCATGAAAATGAGTATTTCAGACTGACATTTCAGCATAAATAGAAAATAATTTTAACTACTTTAAGCAGATTGTATATTTAAATTCTACTCCTTTCTGCATTTGAAACCTGCAGTATTTAGTATGCCAGCTAGTTCTAATACATATTGTATGGCTTACATTTAAGGAGCAGCTAGCTGACAGGCATACTGGTAAACTGCTGGACTGAAATTGCTCTGAAATTCCCTACCCCTTTCAAATATAAAGATTTAGCCAGAATAGTTTCATCTGATTCAAGAAAGAAGATAGATAAATAGACATGGTCACTGTTTACTTAAATCTTTGCTTCATTCCCCATGGCTAGGTAATTTACAAACATAAATAGTGAAATCAATTTAATTTGAATTTTGCTATTCATAGGACTTGCATCCAGAACTTAATATATTCCCTTTATAGTAGATACAAGTGATTCTAATGCCTTTTGCGTGTGCTCTCTTGCTTGTGTGTATATATATTCTACAAAGGATCACTTGGAGCTAAATGTACAAAAGTGCAGAGACATATATAGGCACACGATGGAGGAAGTGGGGGGTAGTGCAACCATAGCAGATCCTCAGCTTTTAGAAACAGATGAGCTGCTGCAAATACTTCTGATGCCTGTAATATGTGTTCAGTGTAAACAAGCAGTTCTGTGAACAGCTAATGAACTAATGAAGCCAGATTTCCTACAGATTTCTGTCTCTTGACTGACTTTGAGACACAGTTTCATATTATGCCTAAAATATTCTAACTGTGGAGCATGACAAAGGAGGCAGTCCTGGTTTCTTTACTGACTTTCAACTGTGCATTACTACCCCATTAGATCTAACAAACACACATCCTCTAGGTGAATTTGGAACCTAAATAATTTGTGTGTGTGGTGTTCTTCCAACTGGATCAATAAGCTTATTATCTCTAAAATCAGTCTCTGTTAAGTTTCAAATTTAGTCAATTAACTCCAAAGGTTTTAGACAGGAATGTGGATATGTCTGCAGGCCATGCATGGGTTGGATGTTTAAGTAGTATGACTGTGCGCTCCAGCCTAATTTTCAAAGTAGAACTGAATATAGAGTTAATATAGTGAATGTGTCTTTGATATGTCCCTATAGCCTAACAACCTGTAATAATTCGTGCCAGAGAAGTGCAACATATAACACTACAGGGAAGTAAAGACAAGGTTAACTGTGCTATAATTCAGGCTGCTGCTAAGCAACACATCAAACCTCCTTAGTGGGATCTTCCTTTTGGTGGGATCAGAGAAGTAAGTGGTATGCATTCACTTCACTTTGATGAAATGAATATGTAAATGTTGCTTGTGAGATATGTCAAGATGTTATTTCACTAGATGCACATGTGCAACAGGAGCTGTTGGAAAGAGCTTGTATTTATTGTCATGCCAGCAGTAAAGTCAGCACAAGCATCTATGTTGACTCGAAATGCACAAAGTGACTAGCTAAAGCATTTTCAGTAGAATCATCGAACAGGAATAATCAGATACTCTGAGGGTGATAAATGACCTTTGAATCATCTGTAGCACTCACTAAGCAGAAAAGCAGACAAGTGTCTAAATTTTGATGGATTTGGATGAATTATCTGCATGTGGATCAATGAACTATCACACTGGCTTCAGCAACTGCCCACAGAAATGTTGCTGTGTATATGATACACAATGTTGACCTAAGGTGGTTTGGGAGACATTGTTTTAAGTGCATTTTCTTTGCATTTGGAGAAGCAGAAAAGGTGTCTGGACTGTATGCAAATGTGCATACTGATGTGTTAAGATCTTTATTAGTTCTGGTCCTTATTCCCTGGCCACTTCCTATGTTCTCACTACATTTGTCATGCTTAACACATAACTCTGACAATCACTAGACCAGATTAGTGTTGCACTGTTTATTCTAGGTGAGTGTCAATCTGGAGAGCTGTTGCCTTGCTGCTTCTTTGGCTCCTGCTGTATATGTGTGTTGCTCAGCCATTGCACAAACCAAGTGCTTTCCCTGTCCAGTTCCATTACCCCTCTCACCCTGTACATCCATGTGATGGCATGTGAGTTGTAGTCTGCTGCATAGCGCAACTTTGTGGAGCTGAATGCAAAGCAAATGTTTGAAGTTGGCAGTTTCAATGCCTGACTTGAATGTCAGTTTTTACCTGGGCAGCTATGCCACAACTTGAGCTCTTGTGACTTCAGAACTTTGGTACTGACCTGATACACTGAACATCAGGATTATAATCGCTCTCTCCTGGTGGACTGCCTCACAGCATCAGGAGAATTGCATTGATTCTATTTCAGCATCTGCAAAATGGATGAAGTGGAATGTGGTATTCTTAATGTATTTTGATGTGTGCATCATGTGGGCTGTTAAAAAGCAGAGACAAACCACCATAATTACACTAGTTCTGATCTACCCTTCAACATTTTTGCTATAGATAGAATAGGTAAACGGGTATTTTGTTGGTAGGAATAATAGCACAAAGACATTTACCATCTTGCTTAATTTGAACTGATACTAACAGTGGCACAAACCTGGGGTTTTTATAGTATAAATCATACCTGGACTAGAAGTATTTGGCAGAGTTTTGCTAGGTAACCTTTTCCAATCTACAAACAAGTACAGACATGCTATGTATTTGCTGCTTTTTACCTTTGACAACTCCCTGTTTGAAAGGGATTATTGGTGCTTATTACTGACATAGATTACTATTTCCGTATCATATTTGGGTCTGTATTTTATTTCCTTTTTCATCCTGATAAGCAGAACTGTCTCCTTCCAGCCTCCCTTTCACCTTCTCTCCCTCCAACAAGATCAAATAACAGACTTCTAAGCACTGAAAGGGATTTCAGGAGGGCCAGAGACTGAGGAGGAGTATGTCCTGCTAAGATTTCCACTGCTCTGCTCTCTTCACATCCTTCACAGTGTATACAACACAGTAAACATTGATAACATTTCTATACTGGACTGCTCACTTCTTGCTTCTTGCAGCAAAAGTCTCAAAGATAGTTCTTTGGTATTATTTTACAGAATTACTTTGTTTTAGCTTCTTTGTGAGGAGCCTGCATGTGGCTGCTTTGGGAAGTCTTACTAGCTTGGGAAATCAAAGCAGACTAGCACACATTCCTGTGATGGCTTATTTGTCCTGATGACAAAAATGCACTATAGATCTACCCAGAGGAATATTAAATGATAGCCATGTTTCCAACAGTTTGCTTACATAGGCAATTACAATTAAAATAAAAATGCTACAGGATTTGGCATTCAGTTCTCTCCCAGTAATCATGAATCAAATGTTAGTTCTAGAGCTAACATATATACAGTTCAATAATCATCCTATTCTTTCAAAATCCAAGTCCGTACCCATGTCTGTCCCAAGTACATGATCTAGACTACAGAATTCTGAAGAAAATAAAATTGTACATGTTCGGATTCAGAAGCAAGCCCTAGACATTTCAACGTTAGCTGGGTTTGATGGCACTATTTCACTCAGCAGCCCTGCTATGTCATTCAGATCATCTTTCGCTCGTCAGTGAAGTCTAAATTTTGCTTCTACAGAGGTCCTTAGATCCTTATTTTGGGATAAAATATTTTTGATTTTGCTTCAATTTTAAGACATTAATTCCTACAGACACCAATACATCTGTCATGGTTTAATCCCAGCCAGCAACTAAGCCCTACACAGCTGCTCACTCACTCCTTCTTGGTGGGATGGGGGAGAGAATCGGAAGAATAAAAGTGAGAAAACTCGTGGTTTGAGATAAAGACGGTTTAATGGGATAGAAAAATTAGGAAATAATGATAACGATGATGATGAAAGAATTAGAATATACAAAACAAGTGATGCACAATGCAATTGCTCACCACTTGCCAACAAAGTGGCCCTTGGCCAGCTTTCCCTCCAGTATATATGCTGAACATGACATATATGCTGTGGAATATCCCTTTGCTGAGTTGGGGTCAGCTGTCCCAGTTGTTTCTCCTTCCCACTTCTTGTTCACTCCCAGCCTATTCACTGGTGGGGTGGTGTGAAAAGCAGAAAAGGCCTTGACTTTGAGCAAGCATTGCTCCATACTGACAAAAATATACCTGTGTTATCAGTGCTGTTTCCAGCACAAATCCAAACCATAGCCCCATACCATCCACTACAAAGAAAATGAACTCTATCCCAGACAAAACCAGCACAACATCTTTTTAGGTTTTCCGTTCAGCTCTGACAGGGAGGTGCCCTGCTTTAGTCTTAGGAGTCCAGATAAGTTTGCTTATGCAGGCTTTGTAAAAACAAAGCCTACACGTGAAAGGAAAATGCCTAGGGGTCATTTTACTTCTGTCAGGTAAAAAACAGCTGTCTAACAGCACACAGCAACTTTACACAGCATTTTGGGACAGAAAGTTACAGAGCTGAAATTAATGGAGAGAAAAGAGATTGATTCTTTGTGCATAATCAACCCAAAAGGGTAAGAATGAAAAAAAAAAGAGAGAAAGGTACATGCTTTGATGGCCCATACAGAGAAGGCTTTCGGCACTCAAATGCAATTGCCTTGTGAATTAATTAGAATGAACTTTTTAGTTTCTGTGTGGGAAAGCAGATGAGGTGACCTGGCCTCTTACCTTCTTTGACAGGCTGTTTTCAGGACACATATGTGATAACCTGACTGGGAGGTATTATTGGCTACAAACGGTAACTTTGCCACATATTTTACCTTAAAGCTTGAATAACCTCCCTTTTTATTTTAGAATTTCTACATTATTGATTTTGTGTTTACATGCAGGTAAGAAATTGTTTGTTGGTATTTAATAAGTATCTGCTACTTTTGAAAATTCTCTTTTTCTCATTCCATCTTGCTGTCTCTCATGTGTTCATATTAAAAAGCATGGAGTCATAAAACTTCACTAAACATTGCTTTTACAAATAAAATTCAGAACTATTGGTTACATGGTGCATAAAAGAGCATTTGCTGTTCTCTTATGTGTTGTTAAATCACTTCATATGGAATCTGGATACTATACTATTGAGAATTTAGTTTCCAGGAAAATATGGTGGACAATGGCGTGGATTAAAAAATGGATTATATCAATTCTGTTCATGTAGAAGATGGCTTAGAAGGTTACATATACCTAAGGTTAGCAAGGTACACCTGTTGACTGTCTTAAGGTAAGTGCCGGTATGTTTTGAGGAAACCATGTGTCATATTCTTCAACCTGTGCATGTCATAAAAGTGTCTGGTGAACTCAGTGGCTGCATCTATACAGTGAGATTTTGTTAGTCTTTTAAATTCTATTTGCATGTAAGTTGTTACCAACTAATTCAAACATACTTGTAGTTCATCTGAATCATCCTGGAAGGACCCAAACAGTCCAAAATATCCATGCCATGAACTGGAAAGCTGGAGGAATGTTAAAGGCATTATCTTATTTTGGGATTTAAGAAAACATACTGTACATTAACTCAGGCTATAAATAATATATCTAGGAACCTTAAAATTTTAACCATGTCCAGCTGAATTAGTATACACTATCCCTATTTTTCTACTTCAGAGTGGTAATAACCAGTAACTGTCCAGAATTCTAGATTTCTCTCATTTCTAGTTTCATTCTCTAACCAAATCTGTACAACGCTTACTTTCCTTGTTAATCTTGCTACCCAAGTTTTCAGAATTTTAAGTACTGAGAGCAGCACAACTGCTTATCAACTGTTTCTAGGAACGAACAAACAAAAATTCAAGATCTGAGAGAAGATCCATTATATCCTTCCCTGAGTCTCAATCAGAAAGGACTAGAGACTGCAGAAAATTAACAGTATGGCAAGGTATGCTATACAAAATATCTGTGTTCCCATGCTGTGCTGGTTTTACCATTCTGTTAGCAGATTTTAAAGTATAATGGTTTCAGCAGTACTATAGTTTACAGCTGAGATGATGCTTTAGCTCTCCTTTACAGCTTTCATTATAGCTGGTTTCCCTAAAATTTCCTTCTGTATTAAATTTTCTTTAATTACTTCATTGTCCCAAGTGAAATATCTTGGAAAGCTTGAAACAAATATATTACAACATTTTGGAGCCAGCCAAGCATTTGAAACGAGTATTGTTCAGCAGCTGTCATTTTACAAATTCCTTCTATGCTCTTTGTTCTTGAGCAATTAAAATGATTTTAATTTAGACCTTTGTCTTGAGACAAGACATTGGTGGAGATGAGGAACATCTATTCTGCTACATATGTGTAAATAATAAAATGACATGCATTGTCTGCTTTTGTGACTCTCTTAAGCAGCGTATGATACATTACAAAGCAGTCTTAATGTGACATTTGTGTGGGTCATTTTACTTTTAACATGATTTAAGAACTGATTAAAAAAAAAGTCCTACAAACTGCCAGGTTTTAACTGTTAGCACTTAAACATAAAACAAAGTCTCTGTTGGTTACCTAATGCTTAACACTTTCTCATGGATTCGGCCATAGCAGTCATTTTTCTCCTTCTTGGTAGCTGGTGCGGCACTGTGTTTTTGACTTTCAGCTTGGGAACAGTGTTGATAACACCAATGTTTTGGTTACTGCTTAGAACGTTGTGGTCTGGCCAAGGTCTTTCTGAGTCTCATATGCTCTGCCAGGGAGCAGAGTAAGCTGGGAGTGAGCGGAGACAGGGCATCTGACCCAAACTGACCAAAGAGGTATTCCATAACACAGCACGTCATGCAGGAGGTAAAAACTGGGGGCAGGAACCCGGAAGAGAGTAGTCCACAGCTCAGTCGCCAGGTGGTGAGCAGTTGTATTCTCTTCCCTTGTATTTCCCCTGGTCATTATTATTGCTGGTGGCAGCAGCAGTGGTTTGTGTTCTACCTTAGTTACTGGACTGTTCTTATCTCAGCCCGTGGGAGTTACATTCTTTCGATTCAACTCCCCATTCCACCC
>JAOEHX010016936.1:0-22985 GCA_025448015.1 Bolborhynchus lineola | reverse complement strand
CCCATCCCCCCCCCCGTGGAGTGGAAGGGAAGAAGGAGGGAGAAGTGAGTGAGCAAAATGCGTGTTTTATGGCTTAAACCATGACAGATCTTTTAGGAGGGGGAGGTGGGTGAACAAACTCCGTGTTTTACAGTTTAAAACCACGACACATTTGTATCAGTATCAGTTTAATGCTCAAAGGTAAACTTATATTAAGCTTTGAGATACAGATGTAATTATGGTCTCTGTGTCAATATTAAGAGAATGAAGATTCATTGATAAACTGCCATTTGAAGATACATACGTTCATAGTATTCTAATCTCTAAGTTAGAGTAAATTTCTGCATGCATGACTGTCATCAGTCAGTGTTGCTTGAGATGCTATATTTAATAACACTAGAGAGATAAATAATTTCAAATCTGCAGAGAGGGCAGAGGAAAAGCATGTAAAATAGCTGTGTTTGCAGACAATTGGCCCTGACCATGACGAATATTACTGCTGTTACAATTTTCAGGAAGGATGCTTAAAAGCCATCAAACAACTTTGGATTTGTACTGACTTTACTGGATTCAAACTGATTAAAAAGTTAAATGACATCTTAGCAACACAACTTATTCAGACTAATCAGTGTTTTCTATCTTCTACGGCTGTTTTTAATTTAGGGCAAAATAATTTTTTTTAATATTGGGTTTAACATAAACTACATAACATAACAAAAATCATCCAATGGCTATTTTTTTGAATGAGAATTAAAATTAACTTCTCTGGTAAAACATAGAAAAAGAAATTTTTATTAATGTTTTCATATTGTGAAGTTAGGCTTCTAACTGTAAGATTAAGCATATAAATTCAAAGGAAATTCTCAGAGATGAAAAAGTTCAGGCACTGCAAATCAAGTGATGGGTCATACTTTTTTATTCATCAAAATACTCATGATGTAGAAATGAAAAAATACATTTCCCAATTAATTTTTTGTGGTGACATATCTTGACAATAATGTTACAATTAGTAAAATCCAATCTGGATATGTATTTCAGATATATAATTATAATTACATGAGATTTGAATTGTATTATATCTTAAAAGCTGTTGAATATAAAGTTCATTCTTACTGAGATTTTTGCAACCATATATATATATATATATATATATACACAAACAAATAGTAATCAAGCAAGGTTTTGACAGTCCTAGTAATCTTTTTTTTTTTTTCAATTTCTTGTAGCTAGTACATGGATTATTAGTCTTTGGGCATAAGAATACATATGTAATGGATAGTTGCTTTCCAGCATTTTTGATTCCACCCTCCTCTCACACAAAGAGCAACACTTTAAATTAGTCAATAATTTGAAAGGTACACTTTATGTGGCAAAAATCTAACTGATTTAAAACCAGATTTATTTAATGCTTTCAGTTTTGAACAAGCTCTACAGAGAATTTTTAAGTACAGAATGAAGATGAGTACTGAGCATTATCTGTTTTATGGCTGGCTCTCTGAAACAGGAATTGTGGGGAATGATTCTCATTTATGTCACCAAAAAAATGCAAGAAAAAATTCTTTAATGAGAATCTGATGAAGCCAGTAAAGCTCAAAGAAATAATTTCCTAGAAAGATTCAAGATACTCTGACATGTGGTCATCCAGACTTGGAAGAGACTGAGTATTCTTAATTCATTGCACCAATGGGAAAAAGAGGCAGTCAAAGGTTTTAAATAAGTTATTGGTTGTAATCCTACTTTGTCTTTAAACTTTTGCATTGTTCCCTCAAGAGGATTCAAAATATGTTGCTTTTTTTTTGTTTAAGGCTGGTTTGAGTTTTACACTCAATGAAGGCTAGCAAGAAGAGGTGTGATGTATGTGCAGTGCTATGTACAAGGATGAGATCATTATGATTTAAGAGTCACTATTTTCAGGAGTTCAGCTTCCACGTGAGTGGCCTGAAAGAAATCATGCTAGCATGAAAGAGAATTTGGAAAGAAAAGAAGAGTGTTAAAAAATGGGAACCTGTGCAAATAATCCACAGGTTTATGCCTCAGGAAGAAGGGGTAAGAATGCCTGAAGAGATGTTATAGTACCATTCCTACAGTGATCATAAAACAAGAATGAAATGATTAAGATTCCAAATTGGTAATTTTAAAATTACAATATATTTCAATCTGTCATAATATAATATGTTCATCAGTACAATAAGCTGAACTATTTATCTTTATATAGCCAGATGTAATTGTCTGTACTTTTGCCATGAAAATTTCTGATGAGAAAATAAAATACATCCAAGGCTTATGGTTACTTTGATATTCTGGGGCAATACCCTGATGAACATGTGTGAACACTCCAGCCAAATAGTTTTTGCTGAAAGAACTGAAATGTGTCTTATGCCAGCAAAAGAAGCAGTTCAGGTGTCAGATACTGAATGCTTCTGACAAATTGCCCTGGATGCCCTTATTAACTGAAATGTATATGAGTAAATTAACTGCTGGGTATCTCAACCTGTGCAAGCATAGATAATTCCCTGTCCAGTTTGCCGAGACTGAGCTCACTAGGGACAACCTTAGTCTGTAGTCTTCACTACAGTAATGGAACAAGATGTTCAAACTAATAAGCTTTGTAACTATTTGCACAGGCATACTATGAAAAATTATGTGATTATGATTATTATCTAACAGTTTCAGAAGATTTGGAGGCATAATTACCCTTAGCTGCTTCTTTTTCAGTCACTATCACCAAACTGACATCAAAGCATCATTTATTGACCCATCATCTAATGAACTGAGGGAAATGTTACTGAAATCAAAATTTCTCTGATTTCTGAAAAGGCAAAAATGTATACATGAATCATAAGCAGAAGTATGAAATACCTTAATTTTAATATAAAATGTGTCAGGTTTTGCCATGGGTGAATTTAAATATATTCTTATGGACGTTAAATTGAAAATACTTATTTGAATTACAGATTTTTTTTTCCTCCCCATATGAATGTGTAGTCATTCAATATTCCTTTGCTAATATGCAAGATCAAAAAGTTCTAATAAGAGAATGAGGCAATCAAGCTATCTTACATGGAAATAAAATAGTATGGATTCCCCTGGTATGTTAGAGAAAATGAGCTCTCCTTTAGCCTCCACTTCCAAGTGGGAAGAGCTGAAGGTCAGGGCATCTGAGAAATGTGAGATTTATAACCAGTGACTGGAGGAAAGCCACCCGGCTTAGTAAAAAGGTAAAAAAAAAACTCTGAGTGTTTCATTTGTTAAAAGATAGGGGATGAGTTTAAGTGGGGATATAAATGTGTTCAAAAGTGTATTTTTGATTCTCCCCAACCCTAAACCCCCAGATATGATGGTTTTGGTTGTCATATTCACAAAAAAACTGTTCCATGACTACACTGGGTAGCAAGCCAAAACGTTCTCCAGAACTGTTCAACCTGGGGAAGAAAAGGCTCAGGAGGGATCTTACCAATGTGTGTAAATACCTGATGGGAGAAATTAAGAAGGCAGAGTCAGATTCTTTTCAGTGGTATCCAGTGACAGGACAACAGGCAATGGGCAGAAACTGAAATACCAGAAATTTCACTTAAACAAAAACATCAAAAAAAATTAGAATGAGGGTGGTCAAATGCTGGAACAGGTTTCTTGGGCAGCTGTGAAGTCTCCATCCTCAGCAATATTCAAAATCTGACTTGGTGCAATCCTGGGCGACCTGCTCTAGTTGATGCTGCTTTGAGCAGGGCAGAAATTGGACTATGTGATTCATTAAATCCCTTCTAATCTCAACTACTCTGTGATTTTTTGAGAAAAACCTTAAAAAGTGGTGTTGAACACAAACCATAGAAGTGAACGTTTTAGCCCATGAGTTTTGAGTAAGTAACAGAAAAATAAACAGACTACATCTTTCTTTTTTTTTTTTTTTTCCTGCTTCCTCAGTTGCCTAGCAAATCTGATTACATGAGCTTGTGGCTGTCCAGTTCTGAAGCTCAGTACTGTATCCCACATTTCATCATGTAACATCTTACTTTTCTATCCATGTATTTAGATTAAATATTTAGATTGAATATTTGAAGTGTTTAAGAAGAGTTTATGTACATCATAACTCCTTCACGATTTTCAAATAGAAGGACTTCAGTTAGTGCATAGTACAAGTTGGCATTAGCTGCAGATACACATACATATTAATAATGAGGTATCAGAAGCTGGCAAGTTATTTGTATTTTCATCTATTCTATATTATTTATAACAAATACATGATATTAAAATGTCTTTATCTGGCACCAAGACAGTAGAATATTCTTTATCAGCAGGAGATGTTTTGTGAAAATACTATTTTGACTAAAATTGTATCAAAGAGCCATTACATCAGGAGGCACTGGGATAGCTGGTAGTCTGCAAGTATGTGTGGTAGATTTATAAGGTCTAATACCTATCTGCTATAACAAAGTGAGAGAGAGTTAAACATGAATAGCCCCACTGCTGAAGAAGACCTTTGCTTCCAATGGTGTTCTGTAGGGTAATCCTGTTTGCACCTCCTTTCCCTCCCAAAATGCAAAATAAGAACTCCGACATGCCATGAAACTGAGAAAAACTTACAGTACCAATAGTGTATGCAACTGTGGCACAAAACCTTCTGCATATTGGTGTTGGGTAAAGGTAGTCAACCTAAAGTAAGGTAGTAGATTCTGCCTTGAATGCAAAAGTTATTGATTGAGATGACAGGATAGAAGATTATGGAATAAGTGTTCTGCAAGTAGATGACCATGTGTTGACATTGAAAAGCTAATGTAAAACAGTAGAATCCAAATATGAAAGACATTGATTGGTATTAAGATTATATTATACTAAGATTATATTATTATGTACGGTATATGTAAATCTGCACTGACATGAACAAAACCTGACTGCACTGCTCACATAGCTATCTGTTAATCTTGCAGGTCATCTAAAATGACTATAAATAGCTGCTTTTTCTTAATGATGGAAATTTGTGGTTTGTATATAGAATATATAGATACCATTTGATGAGTGATTTAAAAATTATTTTGCAAAAGTTATTGATCTTTCTGCAAAATCTTGGCTAGCATAAGGAGAATTTCACCTGGCTTTAGGTTAAACCTGAGATCTGTATCATATTTTCAGTTCATGTCAGGGGAAGAGGATCATTTAAATTCAGATTAAAAATACAAACTCACCATTGACCATAAAATATAGAAACCTACTAATCAACCTTCTTTTAAATTATCTTACAAACTTTTAAGGCAGTGATCCAGAGCTGGAAGCTTGCTGCATTAGAACACTTAGGATTTCTTTATCTTTGTAATATAAATCTCTGGTATCTCTTCTTGAAGAGTCATTTACTCTAAACCCTCCATAGAGAGTCTTTTCTGTTGAAAACACTTCTATGAACATTTGGTCAGTAGCTATCCTTTTTATATCCTAAACCCAGGAATCATTAAGTCATTTAAATTAAATGCCATATTTTGCATTGTTTTTTCAGTATTGAGCCTAATAATTTATATTTGATATATTATTTTCCTAAAGCACTGAATCTATGAAATGATATGCTATTTCTTTCACTAATGAATAATTAGTCATAATAGCAATAACCATAGCAATAATAATACCTTTTATTTTTCTAATTTGTGTTTTAATTTTAAACTCAAAATTTTGATTTTTTTGTTATAATTTTATCTTCTGGAATAAGATTTTGTCACTCCCTGGAATAATGTTTTGTAATGTTATTTAGAAAACTGTAAGCAAATCATTCTATGCAGCTTGTTTTAAACTTTTTCAATAAACTGATCTTTTAATTCTCTTCTAGTATGACATTTTATCTGAACTTCCATGAATATTATATATCCTTTCACTAATCTGCTCTCTTTCCCAATAATTTTTCTTAGCATTCCATTATTAATAATAAATACAGAATCAGAGGATGTTTGCGGCTGGAAGAGACCTCTAAAGATCATCTGGCCCATTCCTCCCTGCTGAAGCAGGTTTAAGTAGAGCAGCTTGCACAGGATTGCATCTAGGGAGGTTTTGAGTATCTCCAAGGAAGGCGACTCTACAACCAGGCAAGCTGTCTTGCAAAAGGGTGAAAACTGGTGGCTGCAGTATAATTCAGTTAGTAAAAACTGGTTCACTAAAATAAGTTGCTAGACGATTCTGTGACTTATTACCTCAATAACCCCTCAAATTGATTTTTTTTTTGAAAATAAATAAAACAGGTTTTGGACTTTCTGATGTGATATCACTTAATACTAACTCATCTGGAATAGCATTTATTCATTGGAAGAACTAAACCAATCAAAATATATAGACAGATGGTGATAGTAGGATGGCTGCTCTCTACCATGCTTCTGTTTTATTCCTAAAGCATTATGCAAGGAACCTAATATTCTTTGCATTGCACACAGTACCATGATCTATATTAAACATCAGAAATTCAGAGGTAAAAATTAGCCTTCTCAAGTCCTTTTCAAGGCCTTTTCAAAATAGACCTTCATTGTGATGCCAAACCAGACTCTTGATAAAATATGTGCATATTGTGCTAAGTATTCAGTTTAACCTTTTGAATATTTTTTATTATTCAAGTGAAAAAAATCATTGTATCATGTTCTGTGTTAGAAAACAGTGTGAAGTCTTTGTAGATTTAAAATCTACCCGTCAAATTCATTGTTTGCTTGGATTTAACTCAATAAGATGCACAATTCCAGTGTTTACGGTTTGAGTTATTTATGCTATGAGTAGTTTGGACTTATCACTAAAACTATCAGCAGACATTTTTTCTGGTCTCAGTACCAGATAATTTAATGCAAATCTCATGCAGGAAGATAGCACAAAATCTACTTAATTCTGAGGGAGATGCTACTGTCACCTTTCCAGTAGAAAATTGTTGGAATCTGTTTAAAAGGATAAATGCAGTTCATATTTATGAAATGTTACAGTTGCTTCATCACTGCAATACCCAATAATTCCCTGTTTACTTTTACACAAGGTAAAATGTAAAAAAGAGAGACAGATTTTGTCAGCCCAGGCTCCTTCAATCTCCAGTACCTTATTCTAGCACACTCACCAGCAATCCTTATATATTTGCACCCTAACTAATATGATGCTTTGAATTCTTCCAGTTTAAGCCATGCTGGTCATCTGTCTTTACGCCTACTATGCCAACACAGCAAAGATCAATTTTTGCCATGATTGGAGATCTGAGAACATAAAAATGACACATCTTACGGGAACTAAAGGTGGGAAGCCTCTGGAAGAGGCTGGAATCCAGGATCTGAACTAGCTGAATTGTAGGTGTCTACTTCCAGAGGAGGAGTTGAGATTAAGTGTCCGGGAAACTATTGAAAAGCAGTTCCTAAATAGTTGATTTTTAAGCAATTGCTTTTACAGAAGTGGGAAAGAAACTCTGAAAATGGGAGAAAAGGCTTCTCTGTAGAAGATGAACAAAGAAGATGTAGGAATGGTCCTGGGAATTAACAAGAAAAACTTGAGTAACTGGCTACACAGGTGTCCACTGCAAATGCTGAGAGTAGAGAGTGAGTTGGACCTTTTCTATTTACCTCCTAAAGTGATTGTCAAAGACTAGAAGAACTGTTGAGATGCAGAGGTGCAACATTGGTGCAGACTCACTCACAGTCCCCGGACCACAAAACCCTGAAGGTGGGAGAGAAAACAGCTATATCCATTTTCTCAAGGAGATAGATCAGTGTGGTGAACTTTTCTACATTCACCTCAAACCTGAAATAAGCTTGGCTTGAAAAAACCTTTCAGTCAGAGCTTGAAACAGGCACCTTACAACATCTCCTAGTGTGAAAATTATCTTTCAGGCATTTTCTATTCTCTTTGTTCCCTTTGATACACAGGGATTAAGCCAAAGGCAGCTTTCTTTGAAAGCAAGAGGGAAAAAGTCAAAATGCTCAAGCTACGTTAGTATCTTTTGGAGCAGCCTTGAGGAAAATGACTTGAGGGTATTGGTCGACAAGAAGCTCAACACGAGCTGGTGGTTTGAGCTCACAGTTCATAAAGCCAACCGTATCCTGGACTGCATCAAAAGAAGTGTGACCAGCAGGTTAGGGGAAGTGATTCTTCTCTACTCCATTCTTGTGAGACCCCACCTGGGGTACTGCATTCAGCTTTGGAACACCCAGCATAAGAGGGATGTGGGCATGCTTGAGTGAGTCCAGAGGGAGGGCCACAAGGATTCTCCAAGGGCTGGGGCACCTTTCTTATGAAGACATGCCCTAAGAGTTGGGCTTGTTCACCCTGGAGAAAAATGACTCTGGGGAGACCTTAGAGCAGTCTTCCAGTATGTAAAGGGAGCCTATAAGAAATCTGGAGAGATACTTTTTACAAGGGCATGTAGTGACAGGACAAAGGGATAATAATAGCTTTAAACTGAAAACAGGTATATTTAGATGAGATATAAGGAAGAAATTCTTTATTGTGAGTATGGTGAGACATTGGAACAGGTTGCCCAGGGAAGCTGTGTATGCCCCATCCCTGGAAGTGTTCAAGGTTGTTTTAGATGGCACTTTGAGCAACCTGTTCTAGTTGAAGATGTCCCTGCCATGGTAAAGGGATTGGAACTAGAGGATCTTTAAGGTGCTTAGCAACCCAAACCGTTCTGTGATCCTATGACATGTTCAGTTTTGACATCTTTTTTGCTCATATCTTTTGATCTTTATGAAATTTCTGTAGGCTGCAGGTGCATCTAGAAGAAATGAATATGTACTGATTTTTGTAAGTTTGTTTTAGCTTCGCATAGGACATGATTTACTGAAAAAGGAACATTTTCATTTTGATCACCCTGACCTAGGCTGTCACAGCCATGATGACTGTGGAAAACAGCAGAAAGAGTGAGATAACTCTTAATCTCATACTTTCTCTCCAGTAAAAGCAAGTTCATAGTGAAGTGGCAGAAAGAAGGAGTATGGGGAGATACCTTTCCTGGCTGCTTCTTGACAATTACTTTGTCTGTTTTGTATATGTGTTTGAAGTAACTATTAACAGAATGCTATGCAATTCTAATTGCATCTACCTTGTTTTAACCCTTGGATCATGCTGTCTGTCAACAAGTTTTCTCCTGGGATAAATATTATCTGTCTGGCAGCAAAGAAGTTAATTTTCCACATGGAACTCCATATAGTGCTGTGCTTTCCATTTGTAGCTAGAAAAGTGTAGATTTGAAACACGCTAGTGTTTTGGTTGCTCTCAAGCAATGACTCCACAGTGTCAAGGCTTTCTTTCCAACCCATTTGCACCCAAAGACCAGTACGCTGGTGGTGGGCCAGAATTTAGGAGGGGACACAGCCAGCACAGCTGACACAAGCTGACCCAAGGGATATTCCATACTATATGATGTTTTGCTCAGCAATAAAATTTGAAGGAAAAGAAGAGGATGTGAGACTTTTCTTGGTTATAGCATTTGTCTTCCCAAGCAAGTGTACACTATGTGCATGATACACGTCGTGAGGCCCAGATTTTCTGGAAATAGCTGGACATCTGCCTGCTGATGGGAAATAATGAATAAATTCTTTTTTTTTTTTTTTTCTCTTTGCTTCTGTGTGCAGCTTTTGCTTTTCCTATTAGGTTGCTTTTATCTCAACACAAGCTCTTCCATCTTATTTTCTCCCTCTGTACTGTTGAGGAAGGGAATGAGAGAGCAGCTGTGTCTGACAGCCAGCCAAGGACAGCCCTTTGCACAGTCTTTAAAACTGTTTTTCTCAGATCAGTAGGTAAGTAAAGATTCACTTCTGCTGCTGCCCTGTGCAAAACTTCTCTGAATTGTGATTATTTCCGTAAGTCATTTGAATAGTACAACCTTACAGTAGTATTAGTATTTTTCTTTGATAGTATACCAAGGACAATATTAGGTTCTATCAACATACACATGCTTCCAACTCGGATAATGTATGTGGCTTTTTGTCATGCCATGGTTCTGTGAGTATGTCTTCCACATATTCTTGCAGCCCCAGTTTCTTAAATCAGTCTAGTCTTCACTCAAGTCATGTGTACACTGTAAACTCTGTATTGTGCTTTGCTCTGCCCTGAGATTTTTTTTCTTTTGTGATTTCATAGTGAATCTTTTGAAGATTTCTAAATTAGGAAATATAATGCATATATGTCTAAAACTGTACAGAATCTGATACGTTCCTCTGCAAAGCATATATTTGTTTATGCCATAAATACAGCCCAATTTCTCCCTTGTGATTGGATTTTAAAATCACAAAAGTATCTTGATTTTTCTTGCTAATGAATCCTCTTTTCCATCATGCCTGTAGCGCAGTATTTCTGCCTTGCATGTTGACAAAAAATGCATGAGGAGCTGACATCTTAATTCAAGTTCTACAGTGGAAAATGAAAGAAGACTGAAAAAGCTGAATATATTTAATGCAAGTATAGAACTGCCTAGTAAAAGAATGGTTGCACTAAAACAAATAATATGATATGTTCTTGAAGTCACTTGTGGATGAGCTGTTCTATGTTGCAATTATATCCTGCTGAGTGCAGGAAAAGTTAGCCAACTCTCAGGCCTCCGTGAACAAAACTCAGCATGTTGCCATTTTTCTTCTGTACCAACATGTCATTGTCAGCTCAACTTCCCGCTTGTTTCTGGGATTTTTTTCTATTTCATCTGATTGCTTGCATCATCCAGAGACAAACTTCAGTTACTTCCTTTTTTATCTTTTGCACAGAATGGGACTGCAGTCTTTGTTCTGAACTTTCATGGTACCTGAAGGGATATGAGCAAAAGTAAACGAGGTATTAACATTTTTCTCTAGATATTCCCTCCAGTACATTGATTTTATGCAACTGTGCAAACTTAAAATAGAAGCAGATAGATGCTCATTGCTCTGTGAATTGTCTTCCAGTGTGGCTGCTGGCTGTGTGGGTGGCTTGTGATTTGGGACAAGAAAATTGTGAAGTGTGGGAAAGTGGTTATTCCATATGTGTCATAGGACATGCACAGAAGTATTCTGAAGGTGAAAAGAAAACACACTGGGGTTTTGTTTGATTGTTTGTTGGATGTGTTTGTGTTTGTCTGGTTTTGGTTTGTTTTTTTCTTTTTTTTTTTTTGTACTAGACAGAGCTTGATTTACAGTAATTCGGGTGAATACAGATACCTTCCAGAAAAGGATTTCAGAGTGCTTTTTTACTGATGTTAACTAGTTAGCAAATGTGATTACTATTTTGGTATTTGATCTTGAAATTAAAAGTGTTAGACAAACGCCAGTCTTTTCCTCAATTGCACTATTGAAGACGTTGGCAGGGACTGTAGTGAGAGGACAAGGGTGATGGGCTCAAACTTAAACAGGAGAAGTTCAGGTTAGATATACAGAAGCAGTTCTTTACTGTGAGGGTGGTGAGGCACTGGAACTGGCTGCCCAAAGAAATGGTAAATGCTCCACCCCTGGCAACTTTCAGGGCCAGGTTGGACAGAGCCTTGAGTGACACACCTAGTATGAGATATCCCTGCCCATTGCAAGGGTGTTGGAACTAGATGATCTTAAGTTCCTTTCAACCCAAATTATTCTATGATTTTATGATATCTTTAAGGTGGCACTACTTCCTAAATAAGGAGATGTGAGTTTGACCTTGCAATCACTGAAAAATGCATTAACTTTATGCTAAACGTTTGTTATTGATCTCCAACTGAGTATTCACATCATTAAGGTCTGCAGGTGCTTAAGTATGTGCCGGATTGGGCTTGATTTCCTTCCTTCTAATTCCTTTAAGAATAGACCTCTCCTTCCAGGTTTCTTCAGCTTTGGAGTTGTCGTGGTTTGAACCCATGACAGGAGTATTGCTATGAAGGGATGTGTTTGCTGTCAAATGCCGTCACTAGTCACACAAACATATTTTTAAAGAAAAATGAACGTAAAATTAGTAGCATGAGAAGCATAAGAAGAATCACTGGGTAAGTGCAATGCGGAAGAATCTATCCAAATTCTCAGCCTTTTGTTAAAATGTAAATTAAAGAAAGAAGAATAATTTCAACAAAGTAATGAAATTTTGTACTAAAAATCTTCAGTTCTTTGTAAGTCAGTGCATAAGTTGAAAGATTATTTGTGCTTTTAGTTAAACTAACAGGTAATTAGACAAATGCCACAAATGAATGACATACATAATCTATCTCTACAGTAAGCTTGTAACTTCAGAGCTTTTGGAATGTAACTATTTAATTTACTGTGAGTGTTTCTCTAGGACTGACATTGGAAGCAATAAATGAAGATATTGATTTGTTTAGAGCATAGTCCAGTTAAGACTGAAAGAGTACCATAACTCAAAATAATGGCAACTTGAGCAATGAAAAATTTCATTTGGTTATTCTTGCAACATGTTAGAAGGAAACAGACGCATGAGACTTTAATTTTAAGCAGATGAGCTTTTAGAACGTAGAATACTTGCCAATAAATGATAATCTGCTCAAAAAGTTCAATGCCAAAATATGCTCTTTGTATTTACACCACTAGAAGAAAGCATTTTGCAAATCCAAATTTTCGATCAGTTTATTTTTTTCCTCTCTCTAATGTTCTCTTTGAACTGACATAACTGCATAATTTTGCTGAAGAAAACTTCATCAGTGCCTGTTCTACTTTGAGCCCTGGCATTGATTCTAAGTAACCTAATTATGGATTTTACTACAGAATTTTCATCTGAAAGCACTATTTTAGAAATTGTTTTGTAACTCTAAAAAAAAAATGCAGGCTTCAAAATTAGGACAATGATTGACTGTTTACTATGGTGAGACACAAAACTCAGTAAGTAAGACACAAAGTGAGAGAGACTTTTTCTTTTTAGCTGGATACTCAACGTAAGAGGTAGTAGAAAGCAGGAAACTTCAAGTAGCCAACTATTATTATTCAGTTACTGGTATTCAGACCCTTGAGACCTCCTCTTTCTGAATTTACAAAATTCAAGAGGTTTGCAAATGCGTTTAGTAAAGTGATGTAAGAAGACTGAACCATTTGCCAGTGGGTAGACAACTAAACTAGACTGTGGGGATCAAATTTCTTTGCCTGAAGAAATGCATGCTCTCAAATCTTGTTTGCCAAGGAAGTATCCCAAACACCAGTATTCTGTACTTTATTTTTCTTAGTACCTCTGACACTCTTTTATGTTTTATGAGCATCTACTGATGCAGAGTCTGGAATACAGCTGTGGGAGCCATTGTTATGGTTTCCATAATGCACAGTATTTTCATCAATAATTTGGTATACATACCAGAAAAATAAATTGCCTATTAAAAAATTAAAATATCTTTGAGACTGAACTTTGTTTGTTCCTCCATTTAAGTGAATAATCCAGAGGCTAGCAAACAAAGCCAGTGGAAGACAAGATTTCTATTTGTTACGAGCTTATGGACAACTTTGTATATCAGGCTTTTTTGCAACATGCTTCTGTTTTCCAGGTGGGATGATGATTTGCATATGTAAGATGTAAATAGATGGAATATTGCAAGATACTTAACAAAATGAGAATTGGAGTCTTACCAGTACTTAAATTTTGTGGATAAGTGTTTCTTTAGGTCTTTTTTGTCACATATGTACCTTTTTAAAGAGAAACTTGACTTCTGTCTGAACTGAGGGAAATGATACACAGTACATTGCCAATTACTTCTGTCCTTCCAATTCCAAGGACATAGTTCTGGGACATTCAAAATCTATCTTATTTTTTTGCATCTGGTCAGTGCACCTTTTAAAATTTACAGGATTTTTTTGTCTGTATCTGGATTAGGGTTTACTACTACCCTCACCAACTTCAGAATGGGTATTTCAAACTAGTTCACTGTTTGAAATCACAAATTAGTATTTTGCACCATATGTTATATGAACATCTGCTTTATTAAAAATAGAGTATTTTAAATACAATGCTCTGAGTCCCTCTTTAAATACTTGAGAACATACTTTTACCCCTCCTTAGGTCAGATTTTCTTTCCCAACTGTGCTCCACAGTTACTTTCAGAATTGATTAACTTCCAATTTATAATGACACATCTAGCAGTTGTGAAATAATCAAAGTCAGCACTTCTTCCAATGTTGCATCTCTGTGAGCTTATTCAATCCATTTTACAATTATTGAGTTGGACATTTCCTCATTTCTTAGGGGCTGGTGCCAACTGAGGACTCTTAAAGAATCACAACCTCCAAAAAAACCCTTGTTTTTTTTCCTATTGCTATTGCTGTATTAAAATGTAATGTAATGTAATTTAATTTAATTTAATTTAATTGCTTTATTTTATTTTGTTTAATTTTATTTCATTGAAAGCCAAGCTATACTGAGACAGAAAGTTGAGGTTTGTCGTCAAAGGCCACAAAATGAAATCTAGAAGTCCTCCAGAGACTAAAATGCTGTAGGCAGGAAAGTAAATTTTGCTCCAAAAGGTTAAACAAGCCACACACATGACTTGACTTACATAGATTCTGCACAGCTTTCTGTGAGCACTGTGGGCAGGTAAGAACATTAATTTTTCTTATGACAAATTTTTCCAGAGCAGAAGTTTACCATACAAAATTTGGAATTTACCACAGCTCAAGAAAGGATCATTACATATTTGTTTTCCATTTTAAAGAAAAACATCATGCTAAAAATTACATACATTTTAATTTCTTTTCAAACATATGACAGATATAATTCTTATGCTATTTCACTTTTATGTTATGGGTGTGTTATTCTATCCCCCTGTGGAGTCATGAGTGTTTTAACTCACTGTTTAGAAGAACCAGAGCCACTTGAAAAGATTGATCCCTTGAGGAGACAATAGACGTGGAGATATTGTTACAAAAATATCTGGGGAGTGTAACTTCACTGAAAGCAACAGAAACCGTTTTCTGATATTGAATTACTTTGAATCTATGCAATTTTTATTAGGCTGAGAATGGGACCTGGTCTTATGTTCTTACTGACTCCTAAGCTATAGAAAGAATAAACGTAGAAAAATTCATTAAGTACTTTTAGCCTGTCTTGTTTAGCAAATTCTGTGAAACCAGTCTGAAAAAAAAAAAAAGGTAACATTTTCTGTTCAAACTCACCAGATTATCCTTTGTGCCCAAATACCTTGGAATTAAGTAGGATACAAAAGATTGCAAATTAAAAAAAAAAAAAAAAAAGAAAGAAAGAAAGAAAAAAGACAATTATTTGGGTGTTCTAAAAAAAGTAATTTCCTTTAAATTTTTTTCTCTTCAGATTTCAACTCTACTCCTTAGAAAGCATCTGTAAATTTCCTTCATTAGAATTATAATAACATAAGCCTCTTTGTTGAGTTCTCTGGGAAAAAAACACATAGTATCCAATCTAGCTCTAATCTACATTATTGCCTATCTAGAGCTGTATTCATAAATCTGGTTTACTTTTTTTTTTTTAATATATCAGCCAACGATTTTTTCTTGTTTTTTTTCTGAACTATCATTTTACTTTATTTATCCAAACTGCTGCTGCTTCCATGGTTTAAAGGGAGACTGGCAGGTAATACATCCCGATGAGAAATTATATTAGAAATTACTGCAGATTAGCTAGAAAGAAGGTTTTAGTGGCTCTTGCTGAGTTAGTTCTAAGTGACACTTCAGAATCCAGAGCTAAGAAATTCTGGTATTCCCAATTTTGAAAGAAAGAGCTCCTCCATGGCATGTCAGTAGTTACTGGCCATCCACAATTATTTTTGAGCCTATCTGTGGACTGACCATTTACCTGCAAGGAGAATGAGTGATTTATATTTTTTTTTTAAGAGTAGACTTAAATATACTATCTTTAACCACTTGGATTTTAGAATTGCACTTGTGACACCCTGTAAATAATTGCTGAGGAATGCCTGATGCATAATGAGGAAGCCTTAAGACTTCAGTAGAGTGCTACTAAACAGATCAATATACTTCATGTCTTCCTTTTCTCAGCATTACATGAATATAGACGTATACACAAATAAACATGCATAAGCACAGCTATGTATATATATGTAAGTGTATGTGTATCTGGTCTCTTTCACTGAACTGTTGCATGTGTTTCAAGTAGCAGCTATAATCACACTTCCAAAGAAAACCAGGTTTTCTTCAAAACTTATTTTGATATTTTCTGCTTTTTTCACACTGTCTTTAAAAAGACACAGGATGTAAGGCTCTCGAAAGAAGTCTGACAGGCAGAAGCTGTAAATGCAGATTTTTCATACTACATCAGCATTTTGACAATTGGTAACATATACATAATCCCAGTTTCTCTGCCAGCCAAACCACAATGACAAATGTAAATGTTTAAGTACAAGAGGACAAACAACCTTTTAAATAAAGACAAATATTCTAACATAAAATAAGCATGTATTAGAAAATACGTATGATCTTGGGTGAACACGTACAGAATATCTTCGAATGCTATTCCCAGTTGAATATATACTTAGTAAAAGCCAATAGAGATTGATAGATTATGATCTTATACTCCGTGGAGCCTTTTTAATAAAGTTGTGAGTACTAAAGGATGTCTATAAATTCAAAACACACAATTTGCATGCAGTATGTTTTCTATGTTTTTGTTTTACTACTATATCAGTTTCAGAAACGATTAAGTCACTATAAATTTACAAGCAGGGCATGCATCTGGACTTTTAGAAGTATTAAGAAGACTGAACTTCAGGTGGTCTTGATTGTATTGAGAACCAAGAAATGCATTTTAGGCAGAAAGTTTTAAGTAATAAAGCATTAATAGTCTGAATTTCACTGATCCAAGTTATTTATTTTGTTAATCCATAAACACATGCTTCCTTTGTATATAAAATTTATTTTCTGCCTTACTTATTATTTGAAAATATCTTTTGCAATGTGGAATAAAATGCAAGTTAAAAATTTTTCATGAAACAAATACCTGAATTAGGGCTGTCTAATAAACATTTTAAGTACATAGTAAAGTTTTATTATTAAATCTCATCCATTTTCACCATATTTAATTGAATACCACAGTACAGTAGTCAATGTTTAATTAATCTTAAAATTATTACAGTTCAATATCTATCTTTAAAAGAGCAAAAATTCTTCTCACAGAAAAATTCGTATCACTTTTCCACCAGATACTTTAGTAGTAGACAGAACTGCCTCTTCCAGCAAAAGTATTTTCCCAATTGAATATATTTTTTTTAATTCCATATGTTTCCAAATGCATTAGTGAAACAGTCATCCTTCTTCCGGTTGCTCATTTATCAACTGAGTTAAAAAATGTTGTCCAAATGTGTGTATATGCACATGGGTAACATGCAAAAAAATTGTGCTGCATAGATGGTGGAAATATAAGGATTTAGTAAAAATGGGATATAAAATTTATTTGGCTTAGACTGTACTATTCTTTCTCAAAGAAGCTTCCAACTAAACAGCCACACTGCAGCCATGATTGCCACTTGATTCTCTTTGTAGTTTTGATCTGCAGAAATATTTATGGCAAAGGTATTTTAAGTTGATTCTGATTTTAAAACTCTCTATTACAATACCTAGGATAAAGCATTTATTCTTCAAAACTGAACTGGCAACGAAAACAAGTGTAAAATTTTACTTGTTCAAATTAACCACTTTTAACTTTTACAACAAGATAGAGATAAATCTATAGCATTTCCATAACTGTGGGTAATTCTAAGGAATCAAAGGCAGAATAATGAGATCTCTGGATTCAAACCACTGTCCTCTAGTCTCATCAACAGTACTTCTTCATACAAAAACCATACTTGATTAACATTGCTCTATTTAGCATGCACTAGTGTCAATATGAATAAGTAACAGTGGAAGAACTGGTAATATTAATAGAAAAGGCATGAATTTCAAATGCAGCATATTGCAGTAATCAAACACTGCCATATATGGCTTTTAATAGGTTAGTGTTTTTTAATGGTGCTAACTCATCATTCCAGCCTGTCAAATTCTGTTTATGAAGACCATATATATTTGGTAAAGACTAAAGTTCACATAGATGACCTGGGGCTTTCTTTTAAGCTCATCATAGGTTGTCATAGATGTGTTACATGTAAGTGAATAGAAAAAAAGGTCAAAGATCAAAAGTCTGAGCACTGCCTGAGAAAATACTAATTGAGACAGGGAAAAGCCATGCCAAGGGCTGCACTTATAACAACACATTTTATCTGTGTACTTAAAATAAAACAACTTTTATCTTACATAAAACTGACTAGAAATGGTGTAACAGTCTCAAGCCTATGCTGTCTTCGCAACCATACTTGAAAGTCTGAGACAATGCTAGTTACCATGCTCCTAAATCTTGCCAGGGAGAATGCTAAAAAATGAACATTCCAGCATCATATTTATATATATGCATAAACAAGTATTCTATCCTGGCAGTGCTTTTATAGCCAGAAGAGGTTTGGACATAAAGGCCAATAACACATGCAGGGTGAAATTGCTACATTTTGTTGTCATTCTTTGTGTACAGGCCACCAATACGTCTCCTTAACAGTATTATACAGTTGCAAGGTGCACTAGGCACTCCTCTGCAGCATCTCTATGTTGCTGCCTTTGCCACTAGTCCTTAAAATCTGTGATGACTTGTTCTTAGATTTTGTTTGCTCTACTCTGCCTGTGACACACTACTAGGTATATAATTGTAGCAGAGGCAGTTGAGAAGGAATTTCTGATTTTAAAGTTGCATTATCCCATTATTCCCATAACTGCCTGCTGACTTCAAGGGATGCTGAAAAATTCAGGCACTATGCAGGCTGTGATGCGAATTGTTTAATTTATTTATTTATTTTAAAGAGAATCAGACTTTATAAGGATGGAGATGTTATTTAGCTCCTTCATTTTTTTAATGAGATGGCTGTTTGGAGCCTTCTAGTTCTTAGTCTTCACCATCTATATTCATAAACAGCAACTGGAAAGCTAATTGCATACACAAACCTTCACAGGTTCAGAGGCTGTACAGGCTCCAAAACCATTGAGAATCATCACTTACAAGAGCACACTGTCTGAACAAGATTTTGACTTGCCTATCTCTACAGTTTTTGTGTTATTCCAAATACGAAGCTCAGAGAGTGCTTATAGACATAAAATTTACAGGAAGGGTCTCATGAACAAGAGCAACATAATTCGCAACATTTCATAAATATATGGCAGTCCCAAAAAATGAATTGCTTCATGTGTTTAATTTCTACTCCTTTGCCTTAGGCTGGTTTATATTCACTAGGAGAACAGTCTTCTTGGATGTCAAATCTGTAATTTCTTTATTTGGATATGTGGATATGTAGTGGAAATTCTTACCTTGCCTTTATGATAAGCAGTTGTGATACAAAATTGCGTGGGGAAAAAAAGGTTTTGTACAGTAAATGCTACAGGTGCTGAAATTACCCAGTTATTTTATAATCCTCACAAATCCCATTTTTATAATTCCATTTATTATTTATTATTTATTTTTATAATACCAGTTGTGACCTGACTAGCTGTGCCATATCATGTAACAGATGATGGAGGGAAAAAATAGATTAAGATGTAATTAATATATCTAAAGTCCAATTAATTTATTTAATATATGTTCTCTTAGGTCTTGCTCTATATAGAACTAAGAGACCACCTCAGCTAACATTACACTTCACTGGATTGCCAATCAAGATCATTATTAAAATGTATTCTTGATATTCTGGAAATACTTATTTAATGTTCTAGATGCTATGTGGGACATATCAGAACCTCAGCTGGCAGATATTATAGGCATATGCATTGTTAAATTAAATTTAAAGTGAAAACTGGAAACCAAGATTTAGTTCCCTTAATTATACTGCAGAGTTTAAAAGTAATAAAATTAAATAACACTTTCTGTATCCATATTTGATGAAGATCAAAAAGTCTCTCAGTGTTACGTCAATCACAGTTGTATAGTAGTACAGAAGAGAGCTGTACAATAACATAAACAACACAACTGTGTATTATCCTACTTTGTACTTTACACAGCTGAGAGTGGTTAGTTTAATAGTTTGACTGAATGACATTGATAAGTGAGGGTTAGTTTTTTCTTTCCCCAGACTTCCAATGATCTAGGATTATACAGTACAGCTATGTCTTAATTTATCAATAGCAGATGATGGGAATATGTTGTCTTAAATAAAAGATGGCATTGGTCTGCAAAGGCTGCATTGCGTCCAGTCCTCAATATCTCATTTTTCAGTTATGTAGGCACACTGTATGGAGAAAGTTACTTTCTATCATCCTGCCATAATTTCTTTCCCTCAGTAGTTTTACAGGACAATACAGGCCCTCTCAGATGAAACAGTGAAAAATCAAACAAATGCATATGCTCCACCACCTTGCAATGAAAAAACAGAACTGAAATTCCCAAGTAGAGCTAAACTGCAAGGAGTTATGCAAGAAAGGTTTTCACTTTTTCTTCTTTTTTTTTTTCCTCCACATTCTTCTGCTGCTTCTCTAGGTGCTATTTCCTAGAAAATGTCTAAAAAATTCAATAATTTGGTTGTGTTTTTCAAATGAGTTTACGTTATTTTTATTACATACATCAGAATATGATGGCAGTGACAAAATGGAGTCTGTGTTGAATACTGGTTTACAGATTACTAACACAAATATTACTGAAGTAGTGAAAGTAATGATCCTCACAGACTGTAAAGCTGCAATGGAGATGCCATGTATCTGAAGCAGTGCCTGTTAATCCCTCAGTCATGTAAACTTCTTGCATGAATCTCTCCAGTGGAGAGTTGTAACTGAAAAAAGTAATAGCACTTTTTTATTTTTTCCCTTAGAAATATTTAGTAACATTTTTTTCCCTTTGAGATGTTTTCCATTGCAGCTGAATCTGACCTTTTGTTCTTTTAAGCTTCATTAGAAAAACCTGAACTCCTGTTTTAAAAAGCTGGGTCCCGTCCTTTGTCAGAAACAAGGAAGAACATGTCCTTTGTAAAAGAATGAGGAATTAAAAGGGAAACTTCCTGGGGACCAGTGTAGGCAGATACTGAACAGGTAGACAGATAGAAAAACATGTTCAGGGAAAAAGGAAGATGAAAGCTTCTAAAACAGGTGAATGGGAAACTGGAATTGGGGAGAACGTGGGGCAAGGTGGGGAAGAAGCAGCAGGAAAAATGTAAGATAAAGTGGATGCAAATTATACCCAAATTCAATAGGAATAGTACAAATGGGAGGAAGAAGTTATATGCAGAGGAGAAGTATGCAGCAGTATTAATGTTACTCAGTATGGGTAAAGCCTCTGCTGAGTCAGTCAACTGAAAATTAAAAAGCTCATTCCTGATTGTCCACTACAGGATACTAACACAATTGGAGAGAAGAACCATGAGATGACAAAATTTTTAAAGAATTAACCACACAGAAAAAATGTTGTTATTATGATAGCCCGTATAAATTGATGACATCTGTTCAAAAGACCAAAATTTGAGGCTGGAGTTGGCTATGGCTCATAAAGAAAGCTTCAGAAGAATATAAATCAGATGCAAGGGACAGGTACCCTACTGCTGATGTAAATGAGAATATGTGAAAACTTGTATGGGTTGAGGAGAAGTACAATTAGCATTTTCAGGAGATACATTTAAGCATATTCAGATAACAACAATCACAAAATGCGGTTTTGAGTTGCTTAGATATCTCAATATAGATGCAGGAGAAAAACTCCAGCTTCGTTGATTAGTGGAACAATTTTAATCACCCTGTAATTAAACATGTGATTACATTTCTATGTTGTTTTCAGTCCTAGAATTTGTCAATAACTTACACGGTATCAGTGATTCTGCACCAAAGTGCTCAGTCTGCCTTATGCTTTCACTTTGATAGAATTAGGGATGTAAACCAGGCCAGATTTCTAAAAAAGAAACCCTATTTATAGATGCAAGTTAATGATATTGCTGAGACAAGCACTCTAAGAGATCAGATCAAATATTACTGCCAATGCGTGTCACAGACTATCAGAAACTGCAGCAGTACAGGACAACTGCCAAGGGAAGGCGATACGCTTCTGGAAACAAGTAACCATTCAAACTAGGCTTTAACATGCAAAAAACTCCAGATAAGGACATGTGGCTCATTGTTGTAGGCTAATGGTCTGACATCAGAAAAGACAAGATTTGTAGGGATTTTGCATATGTATACACATGCTCACATATCTTTATATGTAATTATATGAATTAGACCAGGCTTTTGGAGACACAACATTCCAGAAGCAAATGCAAAATAAATTCCTATTCACTTTAAATAACATGGAACCAAAACAAATTCAGATTTCAGATACATTAAAAATAGACTAGGCTATTTGGAATGTTGGTTGGCAAATTCCACATGGTGACAAGCTATCTGCATCTACATATATTTGTAAGGTTTCCATTAGAAGCCAAGCCTTGTCGTATCCTGAATTCTCTAAAACATGTTTTCTTATGGACTGAAAATGGGAACAGAGTTATCATTAATTATGTCATAGACCTATTAGTATAAACGATTCCTTTCTGCATTTATGTAGAAATTCCTCCCACAGATATCACCATCCACAATTTAATATCCACATGGAAAGCGCATTTTTCTGTGTGTACCTTTCTCACTGCAATCTACAGCATGATACTTAGGTAAACACCGGTACAAGTATTGCTTTCTGCAATCAGGGTTGTGCAAGTGAAACATGCCCATTTCCTTCTCGTTAGGAAACGAAAAAAGCCTTCATGCTTTCCAACTTGGCTACATGAAGATCATCCTAATCTAAGTGAATGTAATAAATTAATTTTTTACTTGTCTCCTGAGAAATAAAGCCTCTCTAGTAATTCATACGAGGTTGTGTGCATCTTTAATCATACACTTATGGGTAAGAAAGGAAGGCAGTGTTATTTGATGCTGGAGACACAGGAATTCCACATGAAGGGGGTTATGTTCTTCATTTAAAAGCACTTATTTTCAGCCTTGAGTATTTTGATAGGAGCACTTAGACAAGGACTTCCACTTTAGAGAAGACTCCTATGAGGAGTCTTGGTGAGGGCATGAAATATGGTAAAACAGGAGGATGTACATCCCAGGCACGATTATTTAAGAATTGCC